>JAQFXM010001894.1:0-28259 GCA_034693345.1 Entomobrya multifasciata
GCCTATACCAAGTGACATATCATTCGACTCGTCTAAGTGAGCTTAGAAAAGATAAGGTGTTGGTTTGTAACTAGCGGTTACAGTTAAATGGAAAGGGTCAATAAGCTACAATTTTCAGTAAAACTAAACTGTAAAACTGAGGAAGCTCAACTAACTTGTTACAAATCGCTTCGCCACTTCGTTACTCCTAGCTTGATGGGTTTATTGTATCAATACTTGAATCTTAAAAATCAATGTAGATTTTATAGTAAACACATAGGTAACTTGTCTGAAGTTTGAATGACTGGAGAATTTCAGCAATTTCATGCATGAGAAAAATGAAGATCCAAAAACCAAGTTCATTCGAAATTTTTAGGATAAATGGTATTCGTGTGGATGACAGTCACCAGGATTTTATATTTTCGATATAAAAAAACAAAATATTTTGCTCTTTTTACGTCAAAACATTTCTTCGTATCTGCAGCACACCTCATACATTCATCTTCATTTATACATTGAAAAACATTTTAGATGTGGCTGTTGCAATAAAATATCAAATGTAGTATTACAAACACGGATTTTTATAGTTGAGTTGTATTTCCAGACAAGATCAATGCTTTCATATTTTTTTCAATGAATAACACCTATTGAGCTTTGCTATTCGGAGGTTTTTCATTGTATAAAGTGAAAGTGTACACAGTAATAACATCAGAAACATGAAAGGCACACAGCTTAACTCAAAATTTGAAAAATTGCACAGCAAGCGAGAAAAAAAGTAAAAAAATGTACAACTTTTTAAGAGCACACCAGATGCTTCTTACAGTGTGGGTGGTTGAAAAAGCCTGGTGACATAATGGCTACTGAAAGTCTAGCAGACGTCAATATTTTTATAAACTTTATATTTTTGGTTATAAATTCTTTAGAATTGGACACTTTATACAAGTAAACGAATAAAAATAAGGTGGACGTATTGCATTGTGAAATGAAGCATGTGAAGTCCATCTTAAATGGTAAAGTGTGTGGTCTTGAATTGTTAAGGGTATCCCATCCCGTTGGTCTGCTGCAACTCCGGCCTTTTTGACACCAGTAAAAAGCATAACAGCAATGTTGAATGCACATATGTACGGAAATGTACGTGAAAGGTACTTTTCCTCAGAATGAACACATTTGGAAAGGGAAAAAGCTTATACTATGAGAAAGTCTAAGTACCAAGAAGCATGTCCTTTAAAGCTAAAAAGTACAAACACATATCCATAAAACAGACAACACATTGACAATACAAGGGGCAGGCAAAAAATGACAACTTTTCAAGCACAATCGACCTCGTGACGTGCGTTGTTCATCATAACTTTCCGATGAATATGACTGCTTAGAGTCCTAAACAAACCAAAACTTTCTTAAATATGCGTCTGCTGCTGCGAATGGTGAAAAAGTTATCTGGAATCGGTATAGAATCAACCCAGGTTTTCATCTTCTTTCTCTACTGTACCTGGCAGAAACCTGTGATTTAGCGCTGTAAATTTTTGATATAAAAAAACGTTATATTTCTAGAGAAAAATGTTGAACGAAACGAGGCAAATAAATGGTAGGGCAGATTTGTTCAAACTAAAAGCTCGATGGTGGGGAAAGAAGGAAATCAAACCGACGGGAGAGATTTTTATGGTACACTTTCACTTATTGAGACATGTTCATATGAACAAACTTGGGCAGAAATACAGGGTCAGGTAAGGGCTGGGCTCTTTCTCTCACTGTATGATCGTCACAACGATTCTAGTATCACTTGGTATGCACATGGGGAGCAATCCCAAGAAACATATGAAAATATCCAATAATGATGGATGTTGCAGTGGTTTGTAGAGATTTTCCAATTTTGAAAAGGAAAGTTTGTCGTCTATTTTGTGGAGACTCTTGAGAGCAACGTGTTGGTGCAATAATGAATGTAAAGTTTCATCTGACATGAAAAGTAAAAGGTAAAAAAGGGCAGACAGGGGCGACCACATAGACTATGGTGGTACAGTCACTGCTAACGTATCTTTAAGCCATTTATTCACTGGTCTGGGGCGATGTGATTTGTAAAGCCTAACGTCATGTTTTGGGTTCATTCAATAAGCATTTGGCTTGCGGTAAACAAGTAAAGATAAAGACATCATTACACATTAACAGTCGAAGGAAAACTATCGCTGGGTCCCTACCAAGATTTTGATTCCAGAAGAAAACTGCATTTTTGGGGAAAAGTATCTTGGGATTCCGAGAAAAATAGGAATGTGGAAGAAGTATGAATGGAGACCCTTCTCTCGGTGATCTCAACTGTCGTTCTGCATAAACCTGGCCAGTAGTAAATACGTTTGTTCTGTACCAAATTAGACAACTATGTTAAGGAAATAGGAAATTCTGGGTGATTAAATGTGTTCAGAAAGGAGTTCAATACCCAGTAGTAATAGGATTCTGTAGAACATATTACATAAAGGAATCAACAGACGATGAGACTAGAAGAACAAAGAAACTAACAAGAAAAGGTGAAAGAGGATTTTCTCCTTTTGTCGTTTGTGCATATGTTCCTTCTGTGATGCTTTATTCAGTTGGTTGGTTCGTTGGTTGGTACAATATGGGGCAAGCTGAACCATCTTCGAACAGGCCAGGCCTAAAGTAGTGCAGACCTACATTTCTATGCATATAAATAGAACATCTAGTGAGTCTATATATAAAAGGTCTGCGGGATGGATGCGTGTAGTAGAGCAAAAAATGTGCTTGTTTTGTTGGATAGTTTCGGAGAAATGCGATCTCAAGAAAGACTACCAGCTACTATTATACGGCTTCTGTGTGATTTTGTGAAGGGACCTATATTCGCTGAGGGAACTCTTCAATAATAGTGGAATAGTTGGGTGGAGAGTTAGAATCGGTGAATGGGTATCTCACTCTTTCCACCTGCTGTCCTTTTTATCTGGGGTCATAAACAATGCAATGGAGTGGGATGCTTCAAGCTTTCGTTTTTTAATGAGCTTGGTTTGGTTGCTTGCTACGTATACACCCTTTGGTACAGCTTCATGGAAAAGAGAAAAAAAATCAATGGCAAACCTGATGACAAAAATTTTCATTGTGGAAATATGAATTGGGAGTTCGGATTTTAATAAGTTACTGTAGTTCAATCAATCGTGGAGACTTCAAAGACCACAAGGCACAATGAAATGAATGCATTTCATGATAAATAATTTTCATTTGTGTGTAGAAAAAAACTTTAAAATTAAATAGAACGATCTTGCTGTTGAAACTAAATAAGTAATATGTCAGTGTGTATTATTGTACTTGGTCAATTTTGGGTATGAAGTAAGAATATTGAGGTAGAAAAGTTATTCTTCTGCAGACTACAAGTGGTTTCACATGACTCCTATTGATGCAGCATGAATTTCGTCCACTTGGGATGGTTGTGTTGTTGGAGTTTGGTTAGCGGTTGCTTTCTTTTTCTTCGATATTCTTCCCATTGGCCCGGTATAGTTTCGGAATTTTTCAGTGACAAGGGCTAAGAACGCAGCAATGCACTTCTCAGGTGGAAGGCAGGGTCCAATGCTGGTGAGCATTCTATCAAGCGTAAAAATATTTATGATGACTAAACTGGTTTAAAAGTCAAAGGTGTACTTTAGTTAAATGAAATACATTACAATGGATTTTTCATGCAGGCCTGTTCGAAGTCTTTGCTTGTGATTTGTCCATCTGTAAACAAACGGATTAAAGTTAAAAGTTTCATTAAAGTTTAAAATATGATTTAACTTACTACTTTTAAAAGCTAGAATGAAAATCAAACTATATACCTCTGTCAACATCTGTAAAGGAGAACAAAAATTAAAATATTAATGAAAAATGCAATTTATGTTGTGGTAATATCAATCAAGTTCCACCCTCACCCAAAGTTCTCATTACGATTTCAACTATTTCACGCTCCGCCTCATCTATCTCATCAGGGTCGATCCCATAACCAGTATAAATACATCCCTTCAAACAGTGATGTAACTCTTCTCTGGCTAATCCACCATCTCCGTTCAAATCATATCTGCAGTATACAATTTATGTTATCAACTCTAAATTCATCAACTTGATATTTGGTTAGGAAATTGGATAAAAGTATGTCTTTATAGTTATGCTGGTCAATGGTCACTGTACACATAATAGCACCATTCTATAAGTTCTTCGGTGGTTCCTCTTAACATGGTGGAAAGACCTTTTGTCCATTCATATTCATCAACCTATTAAATCAAGAGCGACAGGGTATCAAGTTAGTGTTGATTTTGACATCAAATATATTCAAACAAAAAATGCTCCAGACAAAACACGAACTTATGGTTCATTCAATTTCTTTGATCTGAATAAAACCCAGCAATCAACTTACAAAGCCATCAGTGTCACGATCAAAAGCGTGGTATACTAAATCTAGCATAACATCATCGGTTATGTCAAAAATTACGTGTAGAATTTCACGCATTCTCATCCGGTCGATTTTACCAATGCTCAGCATTTTTTGATGAATGGACACAAGTGATCGACACTAGAAAAACACACACATCGCATGCATTTCATCAGATAATCAATCATAAAAAGTCATGGTTGTACTCAAGCAGCAAACGGCTTAACTCGTGTTACAAGCTTTTTTTGTTTTATGTGTTCTTTTACCTCTTCTGTATTGAAATGAGTATTTTTTGAAAGTTGTTCGGCAATTGAAGTCAGCTTGTGAACTTGAGCGAGTGTTTTGGCCATTGTGTCTGCTTAAATGTTCCAAAAGTTTGATATGATGGGTACAAAGGGGTGAAAAGAAATTGGATTGGTTTTCACTTGCAAATCTAGACTTGTGGTTGTAATATAAGTTTGATAGGTCAAGTAGTATGTGGATATGATTGCATAAAAATAAATTCTACTTATGCTACAATAAATCAATTGAGAGTCAAGTTGAGTGGTTATCGTAATTGAAATTAGTAGGGTATCATTATTATCTAGTGAAGTTATCCTGTTAGAATCAAAGATTACCATAACATTTACCAAGTGCGTACATTATATCGGCTTGAACCACTGCTCTGCTAAAAGCAGACAGACTAACGAACTTTTTACCTCCTTTCCGACTTTTGACAGACCATAATTCAAACAGAGACAGATATGAATCAAATACTATAAACAAGTCAGGGATTTATGCAAAACTAGTTATGATATGACAATCAAACTATAGACCAATAGTCATGTTAAACTCTAATGTTAATCGTTTGTATAGCCTTGAATCATAATTTGTTTATCATGTTTGGCCAATACTGTTCGACAAAGGAAATTTAAATTGATTTGCAAGCGAATGTTTTTCACAAACAGCGAAAATAGTGCATATTCTATGAATTTGTACATTTTCGGGTAATTTCAAATAAATCCTAGATTGCGTAAGACTTTATATATCATGATTGATGCTACTACTGTAGTAATGTATAAATACCAAGAATCGGGAACTACGTCAAGGAAGAACTTCCTTTTTCTGACACAACAAAAACCAGCTTTAGCTCCGTAGGTGAAATTTACCACATCGAGCTGTTTGCGAAGCAAAGTCGTCTAATTTTTGTTATACTTAGATTCTATGCATGGTGCAAAATGCAAAACCACATTCGCGAAATCTGATTTGCACATTTTGATCAATTGCTTTCTCATAAGTGAAAGATTTCTATCCTATATTTTTCTACTCATACATACAACCTAATTTTATTCGTTTTCGCAAAGTCAGCATGAAAGATATTTCCATCAAGTTCACAGTCAGTCACGTAAAATGTTTGGTCCTCTCACCTTGTGCCTTTTTACCCATAATGAACAAAATGTGATTATATATGATTCATGATTCATGATAACAAGTTTTCTGATCTTTGCATACAACGATATCCTATTTCAAATCATGCAAATACAAAATTTTCGTCTCGATAATATTTTAAAACCCTATTTCACGGAGAAAATGAAGTAATAAATAATGCAATATGTATGGGTCATGGAAAATGAAATTTTTCCATTCTGGGTAAAATATACCTGATGAATTGTTTACAAGAATATCCACATGATTAATGATATATATGGTATCGGTGTAAAATACGCGAGCTACAGGAATTTCATTCCATATAATTATCTGGCTATAAGACAGATGCGAGGTAAGTATGTAGGTTAAATTAGCGCTTTACAAGGGGAAAAATCTCAGAAGTTTTTGTTTTTTTGAGAAGAAACGCTTTAATTACTTTTCGTACGATATACTTAATTTAGATACTATAATTTTTTAAATACACCACGGATAATGATGGTTTGCTGATTTAGAAGTTTCCTGGCTGCTGGTGTAAATGTTATGTATTTTGTACATTGTAGCAATTTAGGTCAAAACCGGCTGAGAACTACTGGATTCGCTCATCTTCTACATTTCTTAAGGGACCTTGCAGCATCCAAGTTGGTAAACATTCCGACTAAAAATAAATAAGTACCTCCATTTTAGTTAATGATGCTGGGACTTACACACATATGATACCGAAGTATTCATGAAACGTTATAATTAAAAGACTAACCGAAGCGTAGTCCAATGATGATCCCAAGAAATATTGCAACATGAGCATGAATTCGCTCCTCGTTACTCCCAAATACTAAAATTTCATAAAAACATATTTTTTACTTTGCATTGTTAAACAACAGATTAAAAATATCTATAAATATAAAAGTGGATTTGTTAAAATACAAGAGTTGGGAAGAAATGGGTTATCAGGCATGCTTGTGTTTGGTTTTCCCTTATCGCCAGCAGGCTTCTTTTCTTTTCGCACTGACGTTGATGATGTTGGTTTACTCTCCGACATTTTTTTTTGTGTGAGAAAGGTGCTGCAAAACTGGTGGTGTAATAAATAGGTGGTATAATATATGTTATGATGGTTTCTTACTTCGGCGTCTACGAGGGTGTTGAGAGGTAAACTGCGTGTTGAACAGAAAATCTTCCCAAGCCCAACAACAAATTCAAGCTGGTATACTAGTAAGTATCATGAAACTTAAAACTCAAAAGTTACAATGGTGATAGGGTAATGAATGATGAGGAAACATACCCTAAAGAAACTGAATGCTCTAAAGCAAAATACACACACAAAAAAGTTTGGTCTCATTGCTTTCTCTTCTCTTGGTATATTCATCAATTTTAGTGTATAATTAATGAATAAATTATCAAGTCACCTGGCGCAAGTGAGTTTGCAGCACACGTAGCATAGCGTACAAAACTAAAAAGTTAAACCGTTTGTTGGAGTAGAGCAAATATTGGGCTTATGGCCATTTTTTAAGTGAATAAAAAGCACTGCAATTTTTTGAACTTTCAAAAGCATGACATAAAGTACAGCCTAAGCTGACGTAGAAATAGTGGATAAAAGACGGAAAGTTGAAATTGAGTGAAAGTAGGAGTCCAAATGATCATCATACAAAACCAGAAAGAATATTTTCTAGCGTAGCGTACATACTTACATGAAAGTTGTGAACTTAGCCTAAAAATAAAGTTTAGTAAGCTATTTTTGCAGTTTTCGCACCGTCTCTGAAGCCGATGATTATCCACACAAAACGACTAACAAACAACAGTTTTTGCAGCAAGTTTCTAGCTAGTTTTACTAAAGTGAGTTACTGTTTTTCTTCCAAATGAGACAATTCTCAAATAACTTTTCAACTTGTTCCGTCCATAGCATTCATTTCTCTAGTCTTCTGGGAACTTTTCCATGACAGATCCATTTTGCTTATGTTAGGGCTGCTTTTCTACATGGAATTAGATTTTTTAGTGTACGACCAAACATATACATGTACTATATGCCACGTCGCTTTTAATAAAATGAAAAAATGAAATGTTAACTCTACTTATATGTTTTAAGGAAAAGGCATACGCTAATCTACTGCATGAAGAACATTTTTAGATCACGATGTCCTAGTATGAATGAATTTCCTGTAGAGTTGACTTTAATCTAGTCCGCGACGACATCTAAGTTTTAATGTAAAATCATTAACCTGAAACATGGTATGACGTAAGCATAACTTTAAAACGACAGGGAAGAACATTTTTATAAGCCTAATTGCAAAGACTTGATGCTTTTAGCGCTTCCAAAATCGATTAGTAGAGAAAGTAAAACTTACCTCACAATGTTTCAAGATGAAATATGTTTTCTTAAAATATGCTTCATATCCCATTTAAATAGAAATTTAATTAATGGTTGAAATCATTGCATTGCGTGCTAGAGAATGTTTAAAACAGAGCAATCTAATAAATTTTAATTTGCAATCGCCATCCTAATAGTTATCTTTAACTAAAAAAACTGAATTATGACCACCTACAATAATACATTTATTTGGACTAACAGTTTGAAATAGGAAGCTGATACTTTTTTGGAAAATTAATTGAAGATAAACATATCACAAATTTTGGATCGGTGAACGATTTTATACGTGGCCCATTGAAACGACATTTAAGAAAGTTTGCTCAGGTTGTAGAATTTCAAGTGGTGAACAGATAATTAAGGTCCATGAAATGCAACGTAAACGGAGTCCATTATGTCAAACAGCGTAGTGTACGGATAGTAATTTGCACATGACGACGTCGACACATTTTGAAACCTGAAGGAAAAGGAATATAGTTTCGGCACAACTCAATTTTTTTAGCATAATGCATATACAAGAAAGACAAAAACAATACGCGGAGAAAATCTATGAATCTGAATGTTATAAAATGTTAAACTAAAAACAGCTTGTTTAAGAAGAGTAAATTGAAAACGTGTGCCACTTTTGATTTAAGTAAACCCATTAGGGGATTAGCATATTATAAAAATACTCTCACTGAAGCTTGGATTTTTTTTCCTATATTAAGTTCTGATCATGGATATTCCATACTGTAGCGTCTTTCGGATCAATGAAGACGGAAAATACATTAAGCGAAAAGATAGCTGTAAGTGTTTTGCATGTAAAAAAATGTTCCTTGAGCTTAATAGAATGGGGAATTACAGATTCCATTTTTTACAAAGTTTTAAAGCAGGATTTGTGTACATCTCATATTTGACAAAAAATAATAATGGAGTATGCCGAGTCCAATTTTCAAACCTTATTGTTAGAATCAGGAATCCTTAAGAATATAACCCTCCTTGGTTAGAATAGGAAACGGCATATATAATCCCATAATTGTGTTTGAAAATATCATACCCGATCAAACATACTCGCAATTCACAAAAGGGGCTCGGATCCACGAAAATGGAAACAATGGGAAAACGACAGATCTCACATGTCACAGATAATTTATTCAGCCAGAAGTAAATTGATCCGATCCGACCTAGTACTTCACAAAGAGCAGAGCGTAGATAGCAACACAAAAAGCGTAACATTTTTAAAGATTTAAAATATCCACTTTAAATCTTAAAAGCATGGAGCCACCTAAATCCAATGCAGCGTAACGTCTATTATTATTATATAAATACAATAAAGTTGATAAGAACTATGATTACTAAACCAAAATAATAGTAGATTCGATAAGATTATATGTACATGATGTAGCCATTTGAGTTAGGATTTTGGAATTACCAACCGACCTGTTAAACTTGATCGATTTTCATTGTGTTAAGTTTATTGAAATGCACTAAAAATTTGCCAATACATAGTGTGCAGTATGCACGTAATATATACACGCGTGTAACATAAATCATTGTCCTTAATTTCATGTCGTTAGTACCGCATTACAACAATGTTTTTGACAGAATTATTCCGCAAATTTTGAAACTGCACGCTTAAACAGCATAACCACCTCTATTCAACCGCATCAAGCAAAAATAGTACAAGGCAACGTCATAAAAACAGCTCACTCGCGTTCTCCTGAGAAAAATTGAGGATATGAAACTTTTTATAAAGTATGAAAAGCCTACCTACTTAAAAGTGTAATTCAGAGCTTGCTGCTGCTGCTATGTCATCACTCATCATCCCCCACCGCCATCATTCTCTTGCATCATCATCAACACATCCAGAACAAAACACATTAACATTATAGACCGAGAAGTGCTTGACAATCTGTCATGGGAAAATTAGCAAACAACCTGAATTCTTCATGGGCTTATGTAATATGTAATAACCTGCATTACCTAATCTTATTATTCCATACATGTACCAAAAATACCAACCCACAACAATTTTTTTACCATCATCTTTTTTAGCTTTACTTTTTTCAAACCACGTCTTCCGTCTAAAAAAGTAACAAAACCTTATTTTTTCAAGCTGCATTTTAAATGAGGAACGTAATATAAGCAGTTTGCTTTTTGAACTCTCATTTTCATCCTCTCTCATAAATTTTAAATGCATAATTTTCAAAAGATGGGATGGGGGTATAGAAATAATACCATCGTCATCATGCACGCTTGTTTGTACATGAAATGATGTAAACAAAAATGCCAGTAGACAACGGATATTTCTACTTTCGAATAAACCCCATACTCAAGATATTGTATTCAAGAAAATCCTACCTTTAGCATTCATCCATATAAGTAAAATTTAAGGAAATTAATTGAATGGCTGAAGCACTCATACTTTTCCGGTACAACCGGTGGTGTAGGTATTACAAAAGTTTAAGTGGCTTGTTCCAGGTATCCCAACTAGAAGAACACATAGTAATACACTTATTTATGAAAAGAGTAAACTAAAGGCAAAAGTTGAGCTAGGCAAAAACTTTTTTGCACTAGACAAGCAATCTGTTTGACTCTGGTCAAGAGAAAAGAGAAGTGGAAACAACAACCCACGTTCTTGCTACACCACCACTTCCACCACTGCGAAGTCAGTCACTCGGTCGACCAAGTATTTGATGATGACAATGACGATACTTCCTTAAATCTAGGAAACCTCCACGGGGAGAAGTGACTGAAATGATTAAACGCTGTTCGTTGTTCGTTTCAGCTAGTCATCTTCATCTTCGTTTTTTATTACTTCGTTCGTTCATTTGTACACATGTCTTACGTATATATGTATTTTTATCCAAACTTCTTTATATACCATGCCTGTGCACACTCTCGTCTTTTCATAGTATATTTCATTAAATATAGTGACATTTGCTACTTCAGAATATTGGAATGGTATAGTTTTTTTATGTATCTACCAAGAAAAGATGACAAGTCAGAAGTTACTTCACTTTATAATCATTGTGAATTACACTTTTGTAAGACGAGATGAGAGCTGAGACCAAGGAATGGAATTTTATGTTGCATAATAATATATTGTATAGCTTGTCGTTTCAAGGAAGACGTAACGACAACTGCTCGAGATGTAAAGGTTGCAACAAGAGAATTTAAGTAATATTGCCAACGACTGGCCCTGGTGAAGAATGAAAATAATTTTTTATTAAACATCAGTGTGCAATGTGTATTTCTGGTAGCTTTTTGAAGTGTTGTATAGTGTAGTCAAGTGTGTAATTACAAAGAGAGCAGAGAGAAAAGTAATGAGTACTCCACACTTGATTTGTTTGTCATATCATCATTCTCAGTCGAAGCGAAACTACTTGAAAACAAGTCATCTTGTTTTTTTGTTACGTGAATGGAGGTCCCAAAATAATAACATGTTGCATATAATTTACCAAGAGTTCCCTTGTGTTTTGTTCCTTGTACACAAACAAACGTTACACATTACTTATTTCTGTAGTATTATATCGGACAGGGGAGAAGATCACGTATGGCTGAACAACAGCGAAACAATATCACTGCTTTTCGAATTAAGCTTGACAAATTGTAAAAGAACATAATAAAAAAGCAAGCTTACAAAAGGCAAAAAATGAAGTAGGAACTCTTGTAAAAAACTGATTGAGGTTTGAGTATTTAATAAAAAAAACGAAATATATGTATGTGATTAAATATTTATATACGTGATTCATACATAACATAACAAGTAAGCGAACACAGCTTCCATTCAGTTGGACACATGATATGAATAGCAAAACTGAAATACATACCTCATTCCGCTTCAAAGGATCTTTTGAAGGCCTTTTTTGCACCTAATTTAATTTCATTACATGAAATGCCTTTCTGCATGTTGTATCATAGTATGAACTTTTACGGTTATAGTAGTGCTTTCATGAAGTAGTTCTGGACGAGCAGAAGCGGCGAAAAAAAATCATGACGGCTATTTCCGGTAATTGCCTATTTTATTCAACTACAGTTTCATGTCTTTGTTACATGGACAGAACTTTTTATGGGTGTACTATTTCTTGTGCTTATAACTCCACACTTGTACCGAGTGTTGCTGTACCATGAGAGTCGGTATGAGTCTTTAGTTGCAAACATAATAAAAATGTAATGGCACAACACAGAAATATTTTTTACCAAACCGGTGCTGTAGCTGTTATGTATCCCTATTTGAAGGTTTTAGACCATGACCAAATGACTCGACCAATCATACATTTGACCAGCTCTTTTGGTGCGATATTGCTGTTATCGCTAACGCCTTTTAAAACGAAATGTAGCCGTTGTAAATCCATCTTCGTATTCATATTTTGTCCACTCTACTCGGATGTCTGGATACATGACTATTAAATTCGGAATGAATGGAATGTGAAGAACTGCTTTGTGCTGCCTGAATACATCAACAATACCACGCTGAGTTATGAAGTACCAGCACCGGCCATACTTCGTCTTCATTTCTCATGCTGAATTGCATTAGTTCACACTATTTTTAAAAGAAAGGAATTCGGCGTAATGGGATTTCCGAGTTGGTGTCATGTGTCCGTGTTTTACTAGTTGCTTTGTCTTCATCTTTTTGAAATCCGAATAGCCCAGAAATCTCACCACTTCGTTCGTTCGTTCGTTTTGAAGATATCTATTGTTCTCATTTGAAACGAAGTCACACATGTATATCAAGTCCCAATGATTTCTTATATCAATTAATTGAGTTCAATAAAATGATCTCGTTTCAAAGTAAGTTTCAGTGTAAAAAAGGATGTCATGTACGCACCTAGTTTGCACATGCGTTGAATAAACTCCATACATTAAGTACGTAACTTTGCAAAATTACCGAGTCTTTTTATAACTTCATTTATGCAAGTAAACTACTTCAGCTCTGCTGGCCTATCATAAAATCTCATGGTATAGTTGTAATTTATATCGCATAATATATATCGAGTATTGACTAACTTTTGCATTGCATAAATAAGCGACAAATTTTTATTGAAAAACTTTTGGATCAAGAATGGCCCATTTAGTTTCTATTGATTTGTAGCTGTGCTTGTGCTTGTTTCGAATTTTGATACAGCTTCATGAATTCCGCAACAATAGCAGCAAACTTTGTATGCAATAGTTTTATATTAACTACCAAGATAATGGTAGGAACGGACAACCAGAACTAATTGTTGGATTCCACCAAAGTATTTGTAATAATTTGTGTATGAGTCAAGATATACATAATATACTGTTGCAGGTTAAAAGTATCTTGAAAATAGAACACTCTCAATTTCTTTCCACTGTACTTGTATTTTCCTTAAAACATCAAAATACATACATATTCTTATTTTACCGTGTTCGGTATGATGCACAGTTCAAAAACAAACGTCAGCCTTGCAGATGGATAATAACAATGTAAATATGTTTAAAAAAGTAAATGTGGCTGCAATTTAAAAGTAACAATGAATTTTATGAAAAAATGTGGCCCATGTTTATGGCATTATCAACTCTGTAAGTAATGTTATTAGTTATTAGTCACCTGATATTAGTTATCATACTCAGTTGTATATGCTTTCATATTACATATTCCTTACGAAAAGAGACCTTATCAAAACACTTATCTAACCTTTGAAATCTTTTTATTTTATCTTGTCGTATTCAAAACTTTTCTCACATTCATGTTTCAAATCTCAAAAAGTAGAGAAGCAAGATCTTTCATTTAACGCTTACATTCATTTTATACATACGTTTCTCACTTTAACCCGTATCAGTGACTTCTGACATTTTAGCTTTTGCTAGTTTTGAGAAAGGTTGTGTTTGTACTTTTTGAAAGAATTTAATAACTTTAAATTATTAAATAGATTTGTTTCTGTTGCGAATGGAAAGATCTGTTGGCGAAATAAATTCGTGGTAGCCAACCATTATTTTTATTGTTTATTTTGTGAAACGTTTTCATACTCCACCATTTAAAAACATTTACTAGTTCGTGCGTCGTGCGTTCCGGGAAAATCATTAAAATAATTGCGTTGTGGCTAGAAAGAAACTGAATTTCATACAACTACCAAACGTCATACAAAAAACAAGATGTATCAAAATAAATTCTCTGGTACAACCCCAACTTCCCTTATTTTCAAGGCTTTGTTTCAAAGCAATCAAATTTCCAAATGGAGGAACAGTGGTAATCGCGGAATAATGATATCTTCCTCCCTCGCCTTGACGTTAGTCTTGTCAGCCTTCATCATTATTGGTTCAAACCCAGCATCCGCTTTTCCAGACGGTGCTCCAGGTGAGGCGTGCACACGTCATAAACCTAACCATGGAGGAAACGCTCAACCATTATCTGCGCTTCCATTTATTGTATCTGCCAGCTCATCAACATACAAGCCAGGGCAAAGCATCGCAGGTAAGTAATAAAAAATGGAACATTCTATTTTCTGTCTAAATCTCATACTTTTTGATAGAATTATTTTTGCAATTATTTACTCGAATAAATGCTACGCATGAAAAGTTCAAGTATGTACGAGGCTAATATAAGTATGAAATTTGGTTAGAATTTCTCCGTAGTCTGCAATGAGTTCAAAGAACTCAAAGTGAGAAATAAATTTTGAGTTCATTATTCATGAACTGGAATCGAGACGTTAGTTCATTAGATTTGGCTACATTGAAAACTCGTCTTTGCAAAATGCTGTGCACAAAAGATTCAATTTTTAAATATTAGTCGTACATCATTCGAAATTCAAAAGAATTTTGAAAAAGATTGCTCATTATTACTATTCTATTATTTCATGTATTCTTTCACAAATTGAATTAGGGCTTATAGCACTAGACTCTACAACACCAATTTTAGTAGATTTTATTCTGGAGTTATTTGGGTCACGATTTTATTACATAAAATATTTTACTAGTATATAACTGATATATTCATTGAATTTGAGTTTAAAAAAACAGCAAAAAATATATATCTTTAAAAAATTTGGGGAATACAGTGTTTCAAGTTTCAAGTTTAAAGATGCACGAGATTGTCCCGTAGCATGTTAACCAGTTAACAAACTTGATAAAACAACATTCCCAGCTCAACCATCTGTCTGTTGTCATTACTCATTAATTACCTGTGCTTGAAGTCAGAATCAGTATATTTCTTTGGGAAAATTCGTAAAAGTCATTGGCTTTCTATTAAGAAGCAAGTAGCATGGCATAAAGGCTCGACTTCAATTTTGACATAGGCTATAAAATCCTTAACGTAGTCTCATCACGCCCCAAAAATGGCAATATAAAATAAACCAAAGGAGTTTTAGAGTTTACACGGATTACCTTGATCAGTCCTGGTACAGTACTAACTTTTAAGTACATTCAAAAAAACCTAAATACGAAACACTGATTGTTGGATCATATTTGAACTTTGGACACGGATCTTCATTAGGAGTGTTTTCATCGCCAGTTCGCCAGTTTTGGAAAGATGACACAAAAATAAAAATATACATACCACAGTTTGAAAACAAACGTACACTGGTAAAAGCAAAAGGGTAGTATGCACTATGCACACAATTCATGTACTGTATTATATGCTAATGCATTTGTAAATTCACAAAAAGGGAAACTTCTAAAATGAAAATTCTGTTATTGTATTGCTGGGAAATAGCTTGGGCTAGAAACTTGATTAAAACGTGTCACAGCCAAAATTCTAACATTTTTCCATCAATGATACCATGAAGTACTACTAAAAGGATATATTCATATAATCCTGTCATGTACCCGAACATGCATAAACACTAATATATGCATAACATGGTTATGTTTCGGTTCGGTTTCCTGTAACTCCCTTTTACTTGGAGGTTAGCACTTAACACTTAAAGACACACACGTGATCACCGTACACACATGTCGTTTATCTTTATTCGCCATATTGAAAAAGTATACCTTACTCACGTAGGCGGAATCATCTCTGATCCTCATTGCTTAAATGCAATTGTTCTTCAGTCAATATCCAGAGTGGACCATAATAGCAGAAATACTTAGGCTCTGGACATAAATAGAAAGCTCACGCTCATAAAAGCAATCTCCAGAGCATCAATCTAAATTATTGCGCCAGTTTACTGTCTGCTTCAGAAAGAAGACGCTGCTCCTCGGCTAGAAGTGTGCTTTTATATCAATATCATAGTGCAGTATATAGCAACAGGGCGAAATTACAGTTACGTAATCTGATATTACAATACGAAATAGCTACTAAGTTGTGCCACTAAAAAGAACGTTGCTATTTCGTTCTATATAAGTTTACCTGACATCAAAGGTGAATAAGAAGCTTTACAAAGAGCTCATTGTTGTGACATACATAAGACAAGATGTACATTACGATCCAATAGCAGCAATTCCATTTTATTCTCAAGGATTCTCTTTTCCAAAAAATAGGCTCGTGTATTTTTCTTTTGCAGGATACATGTTACATTTCTCTGTACGTGCAAAGTCTACTACAAGACCAATATCACTTCTGAACCTAAAATAGGTATTTGGAAGTGGATCAGTGTCTTATTCAAGGAAAGATGGGAAATGATTTAGCCAAAAGAATTTAAGATTTAAAAATGTGAAGTACCTTATTTGAGTGACATATATACTTTGCGATCAGTGTCATTCCCATCTGTCGATCTCATACCATTTGCTTATTGCATATTCGTTTTGATCAATGCCACTGACACTACTGATGCTTTATCATTCTTTTAGCTTATGTGAATATGACAATGACGTGGGCTGGCTTTTGGCTTAAAAGGTACCATCAACTTTTATACTTGGACGAAAGCATACATGGCCTTCTGGTGAGCCTTTTAAAGAAAGAAAAAACTACTATGAAATAGTCTGCACTAATACATACATAGCTGTAAAGTAATGAAATAGAAACGGAAGGAATGTAATCTTGACCTGATTTCAAATTACCTTGACGTATTCTCTAGTGTGCACTAGTACTAATTTATTACGAAAGAGATATAAACAACCTAATAATATGTCAAATCATGTCCCCTTATTTTCCCATTTGTCAGCTGCACGTAGTTACAAAATCGTGCTTGGGATGTATCTTTCACGGTGGTTCATTATTTGATTGAAGTGGCAAGTTTATTGAAAATTTTATCTATGAACAAAATGCATAATTGTGGAATAGTGTCAATGTGTATCATGTTCTGGTGTTGTTTTTTTTTGTTTTAAAACTCAATGTTCATCCATTTTTGTAATTACTTGTAATCAAAAAATTACAGAAACATTTCAGAATGGAAACTTTGTTTTCACTCTATTGAAAACTTATTTGCATTTGAGGAATATTGCACAATTTGAGAAACATTTTAGATTAGGTTTACTTATTGCACTACTGAATACAAATTACATTGAGGAAGCTGTTGACAGATTTCAATGAAATAAAGTACTTGTTTGTCGAAGTAAATATGTATATGATTACTAGTGTATGTATGTATATAATATTAAAATGTTACTAGGCTTAGATTTGGTCGAATGTACTGAATTTTCTGTCAGTGAAAGTTTACTAACTTTTCAGACCCAGAACTAGACAAAATATTGAAGAATATCGCAAAATATCATTCCAAATCTGCATACATTGTTCATTCATTTTTACATAACACATCTGTAAATACCTACATTCTTCTTTCATGAAAGGACTGCTTTTGAATAGAATTTAATGTCAGGTTTTACGTGTAGATTTGCATGGCTGGTCACCCATTCAGCATAATGACAGCTGCAATAAATATATGTAAAGAGTGTATTTTGATCTAACAAGATCACTAAAGAGTAAAAGGAACAGTAAAACGATTTCATGCTTTCAGCCCTGTCCTACATATAAGTACGTAGTCTGATTTATAAACCAACAAGATTGGTCTATCACAAAGGAAACGTGTTTACCGTAAAAGAAAGAAAAGTTATGTAAGCTGAACAAGTCGGTGAAATGGCAGAGAGTGTATTACTTCTATATGTTCAACCACTGAAAACCTAATAATTGTATAACGGAAGACTAATAAAATGTAGATCTATTCCTTTTTACATCAGTGTGATATTAGTATTATTATAAAACTTACTTCAACACATTACATTTGTCTCGCAGCAGTACCAGTAGTCTCTGCTATTGTAAAAGTGAAAAGAGGAAAAGAGCACCATCACTGATTGTGAGAAAGAAAGAGGAACTCAACAGAATGCAAAATGCACACAGCCAAAAACCTACACAAACCGCCTTTTTCCTTTGTTTTCTCCTTTTCCAACTTATACATTTTACACGACATTGTTTTTAAGCTGGATCTGTTCCATTACCACATAAATCTGTCTTGTGAACCCATTAACAAGAGCATCTCATTTTCAAGAGAGAAGACCGATAAAAATGCCTGTAGCTAACGTTCAAACATAAAACCATACAACTAGAGCAGATTCTCTTCCTCTTCTGTCTGCTGATGTGCACAATTATATCTCTAATATAATAATTATATTACAAAGCTAAGCTACTACACCACCAATGCTACTAAAATACCGCGTCTAGTGCCTCTTTCTCTCCAACTTTCACTTTTGTTGGGGAAATCCCTACACAAATGTGTATGAAAACGAAAATATTCCCAAAGTGGTAGTACAGCGCATTAAGAAAGGTCCTCAACAGCCTACTTCATACAAGGCTCCTAATGACAAGATGATCATATTGACCCCGGAATGTCCTGCTCTTCTCGTATCTTTTTTTACACTAGAAAAAGGGATTTTCTGGAGCCTACTGACTTGGAGCATACCTTTTCTTTTTCCCTTTTGTTATCGCATTCTCCCAACCTACTACTCTATAATTTGTTTTACTTCTTTAGCTTCACTTTTGCAGAAATGTGGCACCCATTCTCCCCAAAAAAGGATTTGCCCTTTCTTGTTTCTTCATTGTGCAGAGTCGTGTTCATTCATACATTCTGTTCCAGTAACAATGTCAGTTTATTTAAATTATGTTAACCATTACTTCCACTAACCTAGTACAATGCCATAGTTCTAGGGAAGAGGACGTTTTTCCCACAGAAATTTCTACCATGTACATTCCTACTCTACTAAACGCAAATACAATTATACGGTGGTTTTTTGCCACGATGACAATGAAAGTACTTCAATTTTACTCTTCACTATGCAGCTATTTGCCCCCTTGCTCTTCAATGTACTACTTTCCATGTCCATCCATTATGAAATCACTGTTGCATTGTTCACGCGTTCATTCAATAGACATCGTTTATTTGTCTGGTGGTCTTTGATGTTGATAGTTATAGCTAGTAATTGTGATTATATTTCAACATTAGGGTAAACGCAATAGCTTTGAATGTTTAGTGCAATCATTAGGTTGATACCAACTACACACCTAATTACCCTGTAATGTGTTCAAAGAAAAATGTGATAATAGCCTGTAATTACACTGAATTCGTTTACTTAACAAAGATCAGATAGGCAGCTGCTGAATTATATAAAAAATTACGGATGATGATTTATAAATATTAAGGTACTTAATACGCAAGGAACTACTTAATTAGTAAATACAGTAATAACGCTGCGTTGAATACTTAAGTAGCTTGTACTGAAAATCCAGAACAGGCAATACCGTTAAAATGTCTTTATCAATTGCGATCTTGATCTTCTATTCAGTAAAACAAAAAATGTACTTTTATTTTTCCCATTTCATCACAATTTTATTACTCCACTCAAAACAAAATCTCTTCATGAAGTCATACACGAAAATTGAAGATTTATGAAATACATATAAGCCAACGGCAAAGAGGGGGTGGGGAAGAACTCAATGATATTATTTTTGCTTTGATGTTTCCTGCTATGCACAATTTTGTACGGTTGAATCGGTAAAATGCCTATAGCAAGTAAGCTTTAATATATGGACTCCAACAATATCTTCATCGCTTTCAGAAATACAAAAAAGGCTTTTCATATTTTACTTTAAGATTTTTTTGCATTTATCTTTATATATATGATGGATACGTACTTTATTTATGACATTTCTTTGGTTTTTCTCTTTGCTGATACAGTTCGGATAGCTGGAAAGCCTGGAACATATTTCAAAGGATTTTTTGTTCAAGCGAGCGATGAGCGCGGTCGGTGGGTCGGCTCTTTTGAACCAACAGATTTTTCCGTTTCTCATCCTGAATGTGCAGCAACAACCCATTCAGAGAACCATGAAAAGGAGGAAATAACTTTGGTATGGCATGCTCCCAAGGATTCTCACGGCACCGTGCGCTTTCTGTAAGTATCATTTTTTAGATTACTTTCTCTTGAAATTGCAGTTTTAGCGATTGCCACTAGATGTTAGTGGAAAGCAGCGAAATAGTAATGCGGCTCTGTCTCTCACAGAGTTTTATTTGCTTTCAAAGATGAGCAGTAATTTTTGGTTGGCTGTATAGAATTTAATACGCTTCTATAGTTCGTGCATTTTAAAATTATCAATCTACGCATTGAACTTTGGTATTTTACTCCAAATTGGGTAAAGATTTTCTGTATGTAAAAAAAGAATAGAGTTTTTGCAAAACCGGCAGTAAGTTTTGATGAAATATTACAATTTCAAAATAATTTCTCTCGAATGCCGGTTTTACATTACAAATATGTTCGTAAACTATTTCTTTAGGAATGCCGCGTGCTGATTTAACTTTTACTGATTTTTTTTTCACTAAACACAACCACAGAGCATTAATCTTTTGATTTTGATAGGTAAAGTATAATTTAAATCGTTAGGAGTGTTAAGAACCAAAGTTTATATGAAAGTGATGAAATAAGCAGGCTGATTTTCACAGCACAAAAGGCAAATTAATTTAAATAACAAAAATGTTCACTATTTTGATCTCATCTCCCACGCAAGTACAACAACTCATCTACACAGCAAAACACTTTTGTGAAACTAAAAATCACAAACAAAGGGAGACTTTTTTCGCGATCTCATTTTCCATTTCCCCCATATTTTTGTCCTTTTTTCACTTATTGTCATCTTTTTCATTTCGAATATATATTTAGTCTAAACTGTACGCTGACACGCCAGAGCTAAACAGACAAGACAAGGCGTGCTCGTGCTCACATTATTGTGTATGATTATTATTGTATTTTTATGAATACAAAAAAATTGCTTTAAGCCATGAAAAGGAGCTTGCTAAGCCAAAGTAGCACATTTGAAATGTAAAAAAAACATTACAAGCCAAGGCAAAGAAAAAGGCATCTCATGGAACATCCAACACATCATAATAATATAATACAAGAGAACAATAATTTTTATATATTCCAACGAAAGAGTGGGAAAAAATTTGCATTGCAAACTTGAACCCGTTTTCACGTCGTCATCTTTCTATCTCTCCCCTTTTGCACCAGCAAGCACACAAGAAGCGAGAAAGCTAAAGATTCATGTTATATTTTCTCTTGTACATGTCTCTCTCTCTTGCCTATAGACAGACAAGGAGTAAGGAAAAATACCGAATGAGAAGAATAAGAAAAGGAACAAGAGAGGGTGAATATCATTTTTTCCTTCTCCTTGTTTTTCATTTCTCTATAAGTTTCCCTTTTTTCTCTATATTGAAACTTACAAGACTGCGTGGCTATAAGATCGAGAAAAAAAGAAGACTACTACACACTCTACACACAACGGCCACTAAAAACTCTAAGCTCTGTTTTACTTTTCTTTTCTTAGTTGCTCCAAGGCAAAAAAGATGAAAACGTGAGTGAGTGGCTGTTGTCGTGGTCGGAGAAAGAGAGAATGCATAATATACAGAGAATATGATGACGTACCAAAAAAAACTATTGCTTTTTTGTCTTGTATTTTAAATAACAAAGTTTTCTTGCTCTGATAAGAAAGAAAGCCCACACGTATATGTATACTTACTTAACATACCTTTCCTTTTCCTATAAACACACACTTTAACTTGTATTTATTTTTGCTATAAATGAGGAATAATATTTTCTTTTTTTCTGAAAAAAGAGACAACTAAAAACAGCTACGACGATGCACTGCACTGGCGAGTTTTTTTGAGTGTCGAATGGCGACTAAACCAAACCACTTCTATTTATATTTCTAGTCACCTTACACGTTCGTAAACCAAGTCGCGATATGCTGATGATGACGATGTGATATTTTATGTTTCGTTAGTTCCACTTACTCGAGTTTGAATCACGTTAGGTTTTTTGAAGAAGTAGAGTGTGGGGGTTTTTCGAAGGAGAAAGTGTGCATACAAAGTATGTACATACATTTCTCCTTCTTCGTATATTTCATATCTGCCTGTCATTCGCTGACAATGCAAAAGGCGTTGCAAAAAGAAAAAGATAAGATATGAGATGTTTTGCCTTTCCTTTTCTATTTTTCTCAATCTAATACATGTTTCAATTTTTATACCCAAAGGTGGAAAAGGTACGCGCGCATAGAGACAATATTAGTATGTGTTCTTCTAGAAAAAGGAATCATTGTGCATAATAGTTAAGACTTTTCCAAGAAATCTTGTTCCAATTTCGTTTTTATATTCCTCTTCATCCTCATCCTACTTATTTCTTTTTTCCTTTTGTACTTTTCCTCTTGGTTTCAAACTAGGGCCGGCTTGCTGAGTGTGGGAAAGTTGGCAGACTGTCTTAGCATGATTCCTTAGTAAATTGTACATGGTTATAATAGTATATCGTCTCTCTCTCCAAACATGAAATAATTTTAAGGGTAAAAACTACATCTGGATCGTATACATTGTATATAGACACGTACATATGTATTCACACACATTTGGAGTTTGAGAAAGCGTGTGAACGTGTGTAGGTATAGGTCTTTCACCTTTCATCTTACCCGTGTATTTTTTCTTCATACAAAACTCGTTATATTGTTAAGGCGCAACACACAATACATTTCAGATTTTGTCTCAAATTATGCACCTGGCATACAGATATAATACAGGTAAGGTAGGTATACAATTTTTTTTAGATCTTGTTAGTAGAAAGGATAACATTAAACGTCAAAGTATGCATATATTTCGATTGTCATCGCGCATCGTGCATCACAGCTTTTTTTCTATGAATATTACGTACAAACTTGCAAACGAGTATTTATGGACATAGTAACAAAGTCGAACACAATATGATCAACAACCAGGTCAAAAGCTTAATCTTAACGGGCTTCAGCAAGAATTCACTACTCACCATCACGTATGAATTCTCAACCTTGTTCTGTCAGCAGAGAACATGCTGAAAATGAATAGTAAGTGAACAGGGAAAAATATCTTTCGTAGAAATACTATTGAACTTGTTACATACCATAATAATATATAAAGAACAGTAATGGTAATGTAAAAGTTTTTGCTTTTTGGAAAAGGAAAAATTGTTGAAATTTGTCGATTTCACTTGGCAAAGAAAACTGATGACGGGTTTGCTTTGCGCTCTGTTATTTTCACTTTCTATTTGAAATCTTTTTTTCAGCAGTTAGCATAATAGATAATATACAATAAAATCTGTGCATAGTAGTTCTGTTCTGTGTATTCTTTCCAAACTTCCAACACCTTTCCTCTTTTTCACACTGCTTGTATTTATGTATATTTTTATCTCGTATGTAAATAGCTCACGTTCAAATGCGTGTTGGAATCACACAAAAATAAATATAAAGAAATCTATGTAAGCAAAGTGCACTTTCTTCATATATATTGTAATAAAAATAATAATAACTATCTGACTTTGTGTGAAGGAAGCTATAGCATCCGCTACTCTTCACTCAAAATCCGTTATGCTAAGTCACGTCTTAATCCAAATGCACTTTATCACAAATGCAGTGAATACACAGAGAGAACCAGTCAAGCCAGCATATAGAAGTGGTACATGGTCTCCAGGAATGATATGATATTGAAAAGTGTAGTAGAATTCTGATAAAAAATATTGCTTATAACATAAATATACATTTACACACGTACCTACACATTTTTTAGAAAAGTGCTTTCACTTGACCTGGAAAAATAGTGGGCTGTAGACTTTTCAACAATCCAGCGTCAGTAGTGTATACTATGTACATACAACACTGATCATGGATATATTACGGTTTTCTTCTTCGTAAAAAGGAAAAAAGGAAGGGAGCCACGCTGTCTGTTATGAAATCTCTTGTGTGGTAGCTACAAATAGGTGGCTCTATCTATAATACAATAACAAAACAGTGTTGTAAGTGCAGACAGAGTAACTTCAGAGTTAGCGTATATTCATACAAAAACATGAACCCTTACTTTAAAAAAGTGAAATGTTTAATACATTACATTACATACACATACAATGTACACTTAGGGATATGTACACGCTACACAAACACGTACATAAATACTTATTGTGATGGAGCATGTATATTACGTGTACAGGCCAAAGTAAATCCTTTTTATTTTCCTTCCATTTCTCACACACCAGGATCTCTTGTCACTTTTCTCTCGTTCATCTTCCTTTCTTCGCACTTTCTGTTTGGCCTGTCTGTATCTTTTCTAAACACACTCGTCTTTCTATCTCCCTCGACGCGTCTTTTCCGTAGTCCATATTCCATCAAAAACAGAAAAGCAAAGCGTCCCCTAAAAAACGAAAGGGCCGACACGACACAATCTATGAAATACCTTCATATGCATATATTCAAACCCAAGGTATTATGCACAGAGTTGTGTGTGTTAATGTCATCTGTAAAAAATAAGCTTTGTTGCTTCCGTTGGCTTTAGCTCTATCTTTTTTGCTGATACTACTACTATTGTTGATGGCGATGATGGTGAGTGAGTCAATAGAGATTTATTTCTCTCATATCAAAAAGGTAACACAAAGGATCATGATACGGAAGGAAATACACATAACATAGATTACTTGCTTACCTGCATGCATTATATATTATCCATTCGCTATGTTATATATGCGACTAAAAACGTGCAGTTTGAATGTTTGAAATAATGCAATCAGACATATCACAAAAATGTTGAGAACATGCATTCCAACATTTATTATTTTACTTTCATACAAAATGGTATAAACTGCACGTGTTTTTTTCTTCTGTTGCTGCTAACAGTCAGAGAGCAGTTCACATTTATTTTATAAAGTTAGCTAGCTAAAGGCCAAGCAAGGAAAAAAAGAAATAGAAAAGGATTATCATCATCATCATCACTTTCACGTATAATAACAAGAGACGCTAGTTGAATTGGATGTATCTAGTACATGTACGCCTACATTATTTCACATTGCTTATTTTTTATTTTACATACTACTTGTTTTGCATTATTGGCCATGTACATATTTGTGCGACTATATTATGCACATAAAGAAAATGTACAACGAACATACTATCTCTTCTGAGAACACCCACTTTATTACTCTATTTATATGGGACCATACCAAATAAATATTGTAAGCTGTACTTTTTCTTGCTTCTTTACTCGCTCACTCTTTTTCTTACCTTTTTTCTGTCATCTTTCTACAAAAAAGCTTATTTTGAAAGAATGCTTTATTTTTACGGACCTGTTTTTTACTCAAATTTTATTTAATGCGTATAAAAGTTTTTTGTATGGGATTTTCTATAGACTAACGGAATGAATGTGTAGAGAATGTAACATGTACAATAAAAATATATATCCTTTTTTTATCCTTTTGGTTCTGCCTACTCCGATTCTTCATTCCATTCCAGGTAGTAAAATGTAAATATAAAAAAATGTCTCTAGACAAGACCAACTTACTACATTTACTTTGCTTACTCTTTTGCTTTTTTCCTCGCACACAAACTAACACAATAACGAAACTTTGGTTCACATTGCATTTTGCAACCAACTTGTTCCTCTATCAACTGGTTATACAGAAAAAAATTCATGTCTAATATATAAATGTACATATGTATACCTGCTTCCTTTTACGTCTGATTTGTGCTTTGAGTGGTGGTGGTGGTGGAGAAGAAAGGGTAACAATATTTTTTGTCAGATATACTTTAGTTCATCGTCATCAGTAGTAATAGGAATGACAACCGCATGCAGTAGTGCAGAACGTATTGTATTGAAGCACATCATATTCTTCATAATCATCATTCACAATAACAAACAGGAATGACAACAAGAAGTATGATGATGATGATGACTTTTTCACGATGAAGAAGAACGGAGAAAACTTTTTTACCTCTTCTACTTTTTGGAAACATTGAGATATGAAAGTGCAGAGTCATAGTCATCACAGTCACAGCACTATATAGTAACATACAAAGAAGGGGAATGGGAACATCAGAAAAAGTTTTTTTGTCTCATTTCATTACTAATACGTAGCGGTACACAAAAATATATAAAAATATATACATACCAACATTCAGAGATGATGATTATGATTACTTACTACACGACATTAACATTTCATTCTTCAGCTTTTCTGCATCAATACAAAAGAAGTATTCGTTATAATTTTTTATAATCCTTATTTTCTCCTACCTTTTGTCATGGTCGTGTGTGGTGGTGGTTGCAGGTATTTATGGTTCATCGTCCCATCCACTTAAGTATGTTTCCATTTCATAGCATTTTCACATCAAAAAGAAGAGGAAAATAGTGAAAATAGAATCTCTCTTTACTTGCTTGATATTATGTTTAGTCTACTTGTGCACAAGTCAGCCACAGACTGTTGTTAAACTTACTGGTCTTAAATTTCTTATGCTTCTGGAATCCCATAGTCCCACGCAATGATTCACTCAAAAACAACATGAATATTCCACGAATGGTTCTATCCAATTTCCTTTAACCAGAAATCATAATGTTATTTGTTTATATGCCATATAAACCATTATATCATCCACCACCTTCATCATCATTCCTCATTTTCATCGTTGTCGACAACATCGTCGTCGTCATCATCATCAGAGAAGTACTCGCAACAGCAAAAACACCATCATCGCTCATTTCATCCTCATGCATTAAATAACGATACTGTTATTCCTCCTTCGTCTGCTTCTGGTATAGTGGTGGTTTGGTTGGCTAGAAAAAAAGAAAAACTACTTCACTTCACGTATTCCGTGCGTTGCGTTCGCTGATTTGCTAGGGGCAAAAAGTTATAATAATATTACGGATACTTTTCTCTCTTGGTTTGTTGCTGGTGTGTGTGTGCCTCTGTTGGATTCCATTGGAGTGGAGTGGTTGATGAAGTGATGCTGATGCCGTTTTCCATCCCTCATTTCATTTATCAATATAGATTGCTTACGTAGTTTAATATAACCACTACGTCTGTTGGTATCGCATTCATACTTCATATAAAAACATTATACTGACTGTGAGAGGTGAGTGGATGCAAAATTTAGGACCCTCCTCTGTTTCACTATGATTTATAATATTTGAGAATCAGGGTTGTATCGTCGTACATTTTGTGTAGATTTTGATGCAATGGCAAAGTGGTGTTGATGTGTTAGATTTTGCAAAAGTCTTGGAGAAATGTGCAAACATTTAGATAACTAAAAAGTAAGCAAAACTTGTATATTTTGATGCCCGTTTCCTTTTTCCCAAATCGAAAGGCTGAATATAATCTACGCAAAGATAATCTAGTGACAATATAATGTCATTGGTGTAATGAAGGTATTCTTGAAGAAGTGAAAGAGATGGGTTGTTGAAGAAGGACCGAGAAAAATATTTTCCATTTAACTAAGAATTATAATTTGTACATTCGCACATCAAATCATAAAGTAAATCATCCCATGCAACCTGGACAGACGATTAGTTGTAAGGCCTTCCCAATTTCCATTTCGATTAAATCCAGGAAGCAATGCAATTAGACAGGCCAAATCGTAATATTGAAATTTTGTGGTCTTCTTCTACGCAATATGGTTGATTTATGCTGAAGTAATTTCGGCAAACCTATAATCATGTGGTTTCATTTGACTCTGCAGACTAATACCATGTATAATTTTGCAACTTTATAGCAGTTATGCTAGATAAATTCATGTCAGGTCAAACCTGCACAAAACGCTGGAAAATGCAAAGTTTGTAAAACATTTTCTTTATTACACTTAAATGAACTTATATTTTATTTATGTGTTCTGAACATTGTATATGTAGGACTTCATATCGGTGCGGTGCAACAATCAAAAATTGATTTTACACGGAAGACTTTTCGATATACATTTTTGGTTTAAAA
>JAQFXM010001895.1:0-28258 GCA_034693345.1 Entomobrya multifasciata
ATATAATATTCATTAATGTAATGAGTGTGTGTATACATTAGGGCTGCCACCCATTAGGTTCTTCGTTAATGTAAAAGCAAATGGTAGCAATTACTGTATGCCCTTATCGTTTGGCATTTCACTCTTCATTTCATCGTATACATAAGTATGATGAAGCATTATTTCATCTACATTGCGAATGATAGCAGACACAAATGTTGCGTGTTACAATAATATAAAATCTTCAAGATCAACCTACCTGCATTCGTGTCAATAACAATAATAGAGATGTTTTCGACAGATGACTTTCTATATAATGTGATTTATGCTTCGTTTATGCATTTTCTTATTTTTTGCTAGGTGATGCCATACGCTGGTAAAACAGCATAACATTATGCTCCCTTATAAATCAAATATTCAGTGATAAAATATTTTTAAATAATTTAGCTAGTTAAGCCAGAATCCGGACACCGGTACACGGATAGAGGGAACACGATTATATAGTACCTGAAAATAGTAAGTAGAAGCAGTTATGGGAGCAGTAATTTTCCAATATACAGATCCTTGGTATCTGTATAGTTATTTAGGACATTTATATTTTTTAAGGAAGAGTAGTCAGAAGGGAAAGGTAGAGAGAAAGTTGCATTACAATATGAATGAAGACCAATAACGTCACTTGGCAAAGAAACGAGTATGACTCATTTCTAGTGAGTCACGACGCGAGTTAACCAGAATGAATCACAAGATGAAACCTAAGATTGTACTGAAGGTTTTTCATCATAGTGAAAGTAAAGATAAAGAAATTGCACATATTCAACTGCTCTAAATATGATACATACATGCATGCAACGGAAGAAATTCCAGCTTTCTCTCGGATGTTGTGAAGAATACAGGTCAGAATCAACTTACATTTTCCAGAATATTTTCTAACTGATTAAACTTTTTATTTCTTTGATAAATCGTAAAACATGACTCATTGTGATGTATTTACTGACTGTACATATATTTTTATGACATTAGTAGTAGTAATATATGAAGAAGTAGTATTAAGGGAAATGCATTATCCAACCATATCATTATCATCGCCACAAGAAGCTTTTCACTGACATAATTTGCATCTTTTTATACCTTTGACAATCATGAAAAATACTAATGTATATGACACTACATTATTATATGCTCTATGTGGATTTAAGTTTATATGACTAATGAATGAATACGAAAATATGATGTTTTGTTTGCACGATTTTGCACTTGGCTGAGTCATCAATGAGTAACAATAACAATGCATAAATACGCAGTATTAGCATAGTGCATATGCTACAAGTACGGATGCGTGCGTATGTATGTAATTTTGAGTCATTGAAAAGGTTCGATACAATTCTGTGATGCATAAAAATGTTCTTTACTGCTTAATGAATAAATTGCATTTCACTGAAATATAAGTGTGTACTCACAATATTGTGCTTGTGCATAAAGTAAAAATACATAATATTAAATAAAAATCAAGCATATTTTACTATTATGTTCATGCAATACGTGTTTCCGTTTCCGTTCACCACAACTTTTTTTTGTAGCACATCATACAAAATCCTCGAAAGATGAAACAGCAACGCTGATGATGATACGACGATGCGTAATGGTGAAAGCACAAATGCGGATGTTTCTTTTATATTATAAATTAATAATACACGCAGCAAGTAAAGTAAGCCCTTCTCACGGATCAAATACTTGACTACTAGATTCAAAGAAACTCATATCCTTTCAAAAAAAGTTTTAAACCTTTGTAAAGTCAGGAGATATTTTATACATTCACTCTTTCACAAAGAAAAAAGGAATAGAACCGATTCATAACACAAGCTTGCTTCTTACATTTCTCATATAACGTGAACATAACATAATTCTTCAGTAGTACAAATATAAATAAAATAGAGAGGTTTATTCAAAGACATGTGCTATGGAATTTGTGTGCAAGGGTAATATAAAAGGAGGAGCTACTAGTGTAAACATGATCAAGTACTGATTCCTTCAATCGTTTTCCCTGGTCGTTGAGTTTTCTTTTTTTCCGTCGAGTCAAAAACGAAAGCCATTCACCAAATAATGCGAATAGTTTGAGTTACAAGAAGCGTTGCAAAAGTATATCATCCTTCACTCGTTTCTATTTTTCGTATACAAACCATCATTCATTCATCTATCCATTTAGTTATTTGGTAAATAGAAGATGGAAAGCTTTTTGCTCTACAGCGAAATAAAAAAGTCTTAGTTGTAGGATGACTATGACTATGACTAGTATGAGAGGCTTAGAACGTTTGGTTAAATAAAACCACGAGTAAATTTAATCAATTTCAGCTTTATTTTAAACATTTGTGATTTGATGTGATGAAATGTGTGGATTTTATCAAAATAATTTCACACTTTCTAAAAACCATTTTGAAAAACTGATCCATCCAATAGTAAGACTGTTCAATAGCTGTATTATGATCGTTGCTTTTGCTCGCTGGCTGACAAAGATTGTATTACTTTTTTACGCATGAAGTAAAACCTTTTTCTATGAAAACATTCTGTCAAAACATTACATATTGACACAACGGACGTGGACATGTATACAAGCGTATTATTTAATCCGGAAGGGTAAACGTAGCCACAGAGCAAGACAGAGTGGAAAAGTTTACAACACAACGTAGCATGTGCAAAGATATGTAATGTACCCTTGTATTTCGTAGGCAGAATTTTTGCTTCACAAAATCGTTGCAAGGTACATGTAAGTTAATTTCGATCAAAGTTAATGCAGATATTAAGTATATTGTGTGATAAATGTTATCATATCAATAATTTGTAGCTGTTGTGATCTTTTTAGTTGAAAAATTATGTTGAACATGCTGAACTCATTTAATTACAAATACGTTATAAACATTGCGTTTTAAGTTGATTTGAAGTAGATCTACCAAATAAGTTAATATCGCATCGGCAATGTGGATGCAGTATTTTAGACTGCAGAGAAAATCTCTAAGAAGGTCATACGTAACAGCACACTTTGATTCAATATTATTTCTATACAAATAGCGTAACTTTTACTCTATCCTATCTTTCAAAATCACTAACTGTTTTGTTGGTTTTGCCAATCCTATTCGTATTTTTCTCTATTTTCTCCTATCTAAAAGTGTTACGAGAGAGAGTTTATTTTGTCACATTTTCAGCATGGTATTTTTACAGCTGCTTTTTACTTGTGTCTACATACACACACAGACAAATGCCGGGGCAAAATCCTAAAATATATCTTTGTGTATTGGTTTCAGCAGATGACGATGCTGGTGTGTGTACAGTGTGCACACAAGACATTAAAAAACATCAGTGAATGGATGGAGAGAAATACGAACAAAATGGGATAGAGTTCTACATTTCTCTGCTGGACTCAATTTATCGCTGGAAATTATTGCTTTGCTTTTCTCTCTTTAACGCTGTATATTTTGGCGAGTAAATCAACTAAATTGTCATCCATTCATTTGCTCCAGTATCTACCTCATCTACCAAACACGTACTCTGTTTTTACTAAAATATCGTGCCGTATTACTACTGCTTGTTAATGTATCGTCATTGTACATTGCCATCGTCATCAAGCGACTGAAACGGTTTCATTTACTCTCTCTTCTCATTCAATACTAAAGGATAATGTTTCTAGTTTATTTGAAACTTATCAAGTATACAAGGGTATCACTCAATGAAAATAAGCTTTTGGTTAAAACTGTTCTGGTGCTGGTGACAATCTGTCTTTTCTATATCTTCTATTTTGTATCATCCTGAATCCTGAGTGTTTGGGTATTTGATAAAAGCTTTATTCTTTTCTATCATTTCATCCACACGTTCCTGTGTTATAGTCCAATATCTTGCCATAGGGTATAATAAAACTTATAATGCGTACATACATGCTAAAAGGAACAATAGTATATTTTAGTTCCAGTCTAAGCATTTCGAAGAACGGATTGAAAATGAATTCTTCTTTTACAAACTTTTGGATAAATGAGAAAATTTGCATATGACGTACTAAATTGCTTTGCATGGCTTCTACCATGCATTATGCGCTAAATGTTAAATGATGCAATGCTATGCATTGCATGTTTTTGTCGGCATTTTCCTATTGTAGGTTTATCAAGTGTCAGGAAACGGTTTCAGGCTGACAGGTTTTATGTTTCAACAAAAATATTTTTAAAGGAAGGATTTTCGAAGGAAGGCATTATCAAATCATACAAGAATCTCACAAATTTTATGTGCCTATAAATACGAGCCGATCTACCTAATATTTAAAAAATTCGAAAAATATTACAGAGGTATGTAGTATATGAAGTAATATATAATCTATAGTACATTATTATACTACTTCATGTTATTTTTAAGCTAAAGGGATGGAAAAATACTATTTTTTCACTACTAGATCATCATATCCACGTACCAAACCAACGTACCATCTGCCATCCTATTCGCTTATACGATGGTGGAAGGTAAACTTCCAGTGCGATTTCTTGGAAACGTGCTATCTGAAGCAAACATAATTTAATGGCGAGGTCAAAATCGCAGCAATATGCGATACCGAAGGAGCAGTGGTAGTTGTAGTAGTAGAATGTTTTGTAAGTAATACGCTTTTTCAATAGAAATCTAGTCACAAGTCAAAAAGTTGAATCCAACTATTGCTCCCTTCTTCATTGCGCATCGCTTGAGCTGTACGTTAACAAAAGCATACCATACGAGTACAAGTCCATGATGATTTGATTGAAGATTTTTTTCGTGTTTGTCGTCCTTTGCTGTGGCATGAATAAACATACTATAAAGAAATGTATGTATAAGTCGAACTTAGCTTGGTAGAGATAGACAGATATGATATATGTATAATATATGTAGCATTGTAATAATAAGAACCATTTCTACAAGATGTCAATGTATAACGATCAGATCAGCCCAGTAAGTCTGTTATTCAGACAAAAAATTCTACACATATGTACATTCACAGACTCAACATATCTTAACTCTAGAGATTCACAAAAGAAGAAAAGAATTATGAATGTATCTGTTCTGATTTTTGCTTTTTATTTTTAACATCATCATATCTTCTTTTCAAACGTGTTTTACCCTTCTTCTCTTTTTCCCCGTAAACCGTTGAAATTCTCAGCACGGAGAACTAAGAGTAGAAAACGTAAAGAGGAGAAATACGAAATTGACTCAAATTTCAAGAGAAGAAAAAGAATAGATGTGTATATCATACTATTTACGTATGTACATGTATGGTTTGTAAAGGATAGAACTACGTCGAAAAATCTGAAGCTGGACGATATAACTGTGCCGAGCTGCAGATTTTTCGGGTATTATTGACTTGGATTCATAGCCGAGATTAATATAATATTCCAAGGGGCAAGCAGATATCACGAGCAAGTCGTCATTGCATTGACTAACTTGAGAATATAAAAGAGCAACACTATTTACTGCACCCATGGAACTAAAAAAGTAGCCAAGCGAATACAGACCAAAAATACCTACCTATGCCGAAGAATAGAATGATGATAAGAAGCTAGTAGTCAAAAACATGAAGAAACCTATAAATGTACGCATGAAAAATGTCACATTATGAATGCTGAAAGGAAAAAAGAAGGAATAGAAAAGACGATAAGCATGACATGTAGTTGTACGGCAACCCCAGCTCCGGCTAAGGCTAGAATAATGGACAAGAAAGAAAAGATAGAAAATTCGTTCTCGTTTTTTGTGTCGTCCTGGGTTTGTGAGGCTTTCTTGACATTGTAAAATGACAAGTAACCAGCTGACACGACCAGTGGACAACAGTCTGACTTGTAACACAAGAGAAAGTAAAAAATGAGGGAGGAGGATTCGAATGGACGCCTGGTTGATCGAATTCTTGATATGGTTTCACTGCTCCGGAGGACGAACAGTAGGATTACATTTGGTATTCGTTTAGATATTTTCCTATTATTTCCACTACACATGCCCTTCTTCTTATTTTTAAACGTTTTGATATCATATTATTATGGATGACGACGAAAGTAAAAGGAACATAATATGTATAGAAAGACTGAATAGAGAACAGGATGACATACATATAATAGGCTGTAGGAATGTATCATTTTTAGTTTACGGCTGATTGCTGTACATGTACATCGGATAAGAGGATACGTATTGTAAAATGAACAAGAGTAGAAATAGAATATAAAGTATTATTTGGAAGAGTGACGTAGATAACAAAAATACAAGAATTTATTCATCTTTGACCAAGGCTTCTGTATGTAATTCATGATTCCTTACGTTTCAGTACTTGCCCCCAAGCAGGGTTCTCGTTTCGTTTCCCTGTCATATTTTAAGAGTCTTTAAATGTGAAGAGTGATACATGCAAAATATACGTATAGATACGGGAATAGAATTCCTTTCTAATATACAGTAATATAATAAAAGTACGCGAATCCGGTTTCTTTGCATGAAATAAAAAATATGATCATTGAAGAAAGCGCGCAATGCTAAACCTGAGCAAGACAAGGAAGGGGACTGCAATCAATATTAGCTTTCATCACTATCGTCATTGGAAAGGGGAACAAAAGGATGTTAGATCGAGAAAATAAGTGAACGAATACCGGGCTGAATTTTTCTTGTTATTTTTAAGTCCGTTACATTACAATGGTTGTCGTTGTCAGGCACAGATAAAAGCTCATCATCATATCACGACGAGTCGTCTTCGTCATATTTCCTTTATTCATAGAATCATTGACATTTACGAAAACCCTGATGTAGTTCGTTCAATTCATAAGTTCTTCACGGGGAATATATAAAAATAGGTTTACTCGTTTTATGTTACAATTCGTTTGCATTACAGTCAAGTTAAAATAGATACTGTTTTTCGTCTGATGGGATTCAAATAACATTTTGTATAAATTATGGGCATTCATTTTAGTCATCCAACAACAAACCTGCTTTCACCGCTTTCATGTCAGTTGCATTAAATTTTGGTATAACATTTGGATATTTCTCGATATAACTACCCTTCATTTATTAACACAGAGCTGTCCAAAAAATGAATTCTTAAAAATCATCTTCATAAAACCTATGCTAATCTTTAGTAAATTTATTTTTAAAGTAAGGTTATTAGAAAGGAAATTTTGAAATGGGTGACAACGAATTTAGTGTTGTAATTCAATATAAAAACACCTACTCGTTTGTGGCTTTCGTCCCATGCACCATATGTATGTATAACAAGTAGAATGTAATATTCTACTTAGACCAAATAAAAACTCCAAATATTTTACATTGGAATGTTGTTTACAATACGAAATAACTTTAAAAATGCTACCAATAATACATTATCATTATAGAACCATATTTTGTGATTTTTTTATATTACAAAGTAACTAGACGTTGAAACTAGGACGAAATATAGAATATTGTGAGAATTATAAAAATTATAATTATAGAATTATGGATAAATTGTCTCTTCAGTAGTAACAAAAGCAAGAATAGTAAAATAAATACAAGCAAAAAAGAAGATTATTCAATAGCAATAGGTTATTCTTCATTAAAAAACATGTGGCCTGAATAAAGTTAGGAGAAGAAGTTAGCAGTACATGGTATATAGCAGTTTTCATTTCTTTTAGACATTAAAGGGGACAGACTGAAATCTGTTTGAGTACGGATAGACAGTAAATAATACAAATGCGAAATCAAACGCTAGGTATTTTTATCCTTAAAAATGGTGTAAATAAAAGGAAAAGTTTACAGAGCTACGAAAATAATTTAAATGGATTCATGTTTTCCACATGGTACACACAAATCTATATTAAAAATCAACAGAACCCGTTACATGTCTACTTGTGAAATTTGAATGTTTGTAGATACTATTATTGTGTAGTCACACATGCGATTGTTATTAAATTGGCTTGTGGCATTAGTAAACAACATTTAAAATCTTCAAGTGAAACTACCAACACTACATGTGATCCAAAATCCTATGAATTTACATTGTTAAGTAAACCAAACGAAATCAAGGGGGAGTTTTAGAAAGCAAAACGGAAAGAAAACTCGAAAATAATCTGACTCTTCTTTGCCATTCAAAATGACGTGTTGGAATAAATGTACATTTGTGATAACATACAAAGCGAAATGAGAAAACGACCGTTTGATTTCACGTTTGACTTGGATAATTTTTGTATGTCGAAGAAACAGAGTTTTTTTTCGATCTCTCAGGAACCAAAGTATTTATAAGAGAGAAAAAATAAAGTCAAAGCATAGTGATAAGAAATGATGGAAGTGTAAGATAGTACCAAAATGAAGTGAAAGCGGCGGGTTCAGGATACATCATCGAAAAAGCCGAACCAACTCATATTGTAGCAGAAGACGTTACTAGTAAAGATAATACTAAGCACATTGCCAACAATATGTGTGGTGTCAGAAAATCGGGTAAGCAGCTGGGAGTTGGGAAAATAACAGAATAAGAGAGCAAGTTAAAGCACTGAAAGGGAGGCTTGATAAGAATGTAGTGTAAACTTGGTTTTAGTACCCACACTCATGCACACACATGCCAAAGATTGGAGTAGTCAAGTCAGATGGACCGAAGGATTGAGTGAATGAATGAGTAAAGTGGAGAAAAAGTGAGGAATTCCGTAAGACTGTCTTATAAGTCTATATATTCTATATTTTTGATATACATAAATTCCACATGGATCACAGATTGTTGTGGGGTTGTTATTGTTGTAGTAGTGCCACGGGTGCTAAAACAGCGTTCAGCATTATCCAATACAATTTTTGTTTAAGGCTTTTATTGGGATATTGGGAAACAGACATACAGACAAACAAAACAGATATGTATGTATTTCTCTGCGTAAGTTTTCCTAGATACTTATGGATTCTTGCTTGGCTTTTACTTCGCCACAATCCTTTTTTCTCTGTTTAGGCAAACACCACCTTTCTCCTTTGGGAAAGTTTGACAAGTACACAATTCTTTCAAGATTCATTTCTTTTCGTAAATGTTACGGTTGCAGTCGCATAAAAGGAAAATCCATAGCGGATCTGGATAATACTGAATCAATGCTACGCGCTTTTCCCTTAACTTTACGGAAAATGCACGCCATCGTTCACCACTACCACCTTCACCATGGCCAAAAAGCACTCCTTTTTATCTCGTGGGAATTATCTACATCCACCAACGAAAAAAAGTTTATAAAATTACACTGACTGGCAGATAAAGAAGAGGAGTTAGAAGTTGAATGCATCACAAAAATTGGAAATGCAGGGCAAAAAGGAAAATGTTTGTAGCTGTTGCTGTACCATGTCACTTTCCTTACTCGCTAACCTGATTTAAACTTTACTCAAATGAAGCATTTATAAGAGACTTGGGAAATAAAAATAACTTTTTAAAGGAATGCTTGCTGAATTCAATGTGTGTGTTTGAAAAACAATTTTTTTTGATGTTATTCCCAATGCAGCAATGAAGATTAGTAAGATAAAAATAGAAACGCTTGCCGGAGTAATTACTATTCTGCACGGATATAAAAGAAGAGCTAGCAATTGGAACAAATTTTCCGAACATTTGGTCGGGATTGTTTAAAAATGAAAATCTCATCCTTGACCTAATTTTGATGTTTTTGTAAATTTTTCTCGCTTTACAAATAAAAATGCCACGATTATAAGGCTTGTTAATGTTTTCTACAAATAACAGCTTACAAAAATATATATTAGTTTTCCTTTCAGTCATATTTTCAAAGTTTTGTCGACCCAAATAGAACCCAGTTATGAACACATTGAATGGACCGCAGAACTTTTTATAAAATTACCATTTTTGTTTTGCCTTCAAAAGAATTTACGAAGCGTAACATTTTTTGCTTGAAAAAGGCTTTGGGTCTTATGACGCAAGTGTGCATACAGTGTACACTGTACCTGAGACCTCAGCCTGCATTGAGCATACACAACTGTTTAATTTCCTTGTGCCTTTTTTCTTGCAAAGAACGAGTTATAGGAAAGTAAAAATATAAGGTACATTCATACATTTATTCCAAATAAATTTATATCTGCCCTTCAGAAAACCAAAGCGGAGAACAAAAAGTGGGAAACAGGGATACATGCATCTATATTCCAAATTTACAATTCACAATATTCACATCTCGTTTTTAAAAAACAAAATGTGTTTTCTCTCAGCTTTCGCCGCTTTCCCATTTTTATAAGAATCTCTCCTTGTGTTATTTAAGTATGTAGGTATGTTTTTTCAACTTGAGTGAACCTAAACAAGGAGTTGTGCACGCATCATATGCTCAATGTAATAAACCACCTTTTTCTTTTGAGTTACATAAATCCCTGTTCCTTTTTTTGTAACTTTTTAGTCGTCTTTAGTCAACATTTTCTCTGTGTCTCTTGTCTGATAAGAGTTTTTTTCTTGTGTGTTGCGAGCCCCCCTTGGGAGTTCCGACTTGCTTTTTACGAAATTGCACTTTTACCACCACTACTACCGCATCACCAGTTACAATTGTTGAGCAGCAGTAGTAGGAACGGTAAGTATGAACACATATTATCTTTAGAGAGTTGAAGAAAGACAGAAGAACATCAAACCCAGCAATCTAGCCATGCAGTAAGAGAAGTAGAGGAGCCAAAACGAAACCATGCAATACTTACCAACTGTACCGTGAGGAAATGAATATAAAAAACTTGCTTTTGTTGTCTTTATTTTATTTTTTCTTATCACCATTATCACCAACCGACAACCGACCATCCACATGAAAGGATGAGTAAACTGATGTTTGTAATGCTGCTCTTGCAGCTTTCTTTTTCGAATTTAAAAGATTTTATAGAGACGATACTTAAACAGTAAGAGAAATTAAATCACGATAACTTGGCTCTTCAATAGAAATACCGTATGAAACGAGGAGAATTGAGCGTCCGCGTCCGTCCTTTTCTCATCCTGTCCTTTTTTGGTCGCTGGAAAGGTGAAAAATGTTTAGTTATTTCCTTAGAAGTCCACTGCAGGATACTCCACTACAAACAAACTTGTGTATTAAATGGATTTGCGCATGGAGTCACCCACTCAGTCGACCGTTCTAGATATTGAAGGCTGGTTCATCTGATCGCTTTGATGTGAAAATTAAATGCTACCATACTCCTCTATGAATCTTCCACAGCAAATCTAACGAAGGTAACTGACATGACAATATAACAGAAGAAAGTTAAGTTGCATTTTTTCCAACTATTTATTTATAGACCTTGAGTTTTTAAATATTATCAATACATATAATTTGATTAAACTATTAATTTGTCTAATACACACTTTGTGCATGAACACTGCGAACTCATATTTCATTATTCATGTGTATTTATTTATTTTAAAAAAACATTTTGAATTAAAATTGTCACATATACATATGTATATTGAATTTAAAACCCAAAAGCTTTATCCTAACCTAAAATTTCAAAATACATTCCCCAACCATAAGTTTTTACTTTACGTGTAAAATAAAAGATACATGTGTAAATATGTATATCTGAAATTTGGAAAACATATGCATAAAAAGTACATGTGCCCATACATTACTATTTTACTGACTACTGTTCAACAAAAAGAATGACCTACCTCTAGATACTGAGCTGAAAATACAAACAGTACAAAAATGTGCATGTGAGATGATGATGACAATGATGGCCAAGCAAGTAGTAAATGCACTGTTGATTCATCCCATTATATTATCTTCATGAAAATTACATAGCTAGTTACCACTCACTGCTTTTTACTCTTACTGCCATATACTCTAACCCACAAAGACAAAACAATGTACTTACATGAGACCTCTTTCTTCCATTTACTCATCCTAATGTTATTACTGTAAGAACTATTGTTATGTTCTTCTTTTGCTGTGTTTTACTTAAAACTTCTGATAATATACTTCCCGACTTGCCGGCACTATCCTAAAAAAATGAGAAAAAACAGACTGCCAGAAAGAATAGGGAAACAAAAGGAAAATACGGGCATAAGAAATAGTATAATCTAATACAATATTTTATCAACCGGTCTTGTGCATTGTGAAGATAGAAAGATACAGGAGAAAGTCTACTACCATGTTGCTGCTGATGCATGCATGCATTATTAAGAGGAACTGTCTAGGCTAAGACTTTTCACTAGACATTTATACTGCCATATTGCCCCCACTTTGCTTTCATCTCCCTTTTTATTTTGTGCTTGTACAAATCCAGTGTTTCTTTACTGAACTTAACAGTATTTCTGCTTTCCTGAAACGCAACATTTTCTCTCTCTTTAAAAATGTGACCATCTTTTTGAATAAGAGAACTGAAAGAGGGAAAGATAGCTAAATTCTACTAAAAGCGAGTATTGTAAGTATGGTAGAAAGTGAGAGAGCACTTTTCTCCTGGGTTAACTGCTAAACGAGTAAGTAAATGAGCGAGTGAGAGTAGGGGTTGTGACAAGATAAGCAAAACAGCTTCTATTTTTGCTGTAAAAAATACGTACCTAAGTATAGAAGCAAGATGGAAAGGAAGAAATGAACTTGTGTGTTTATAGCTAGTGGTCCATCGTTTTTCTTTTATTTAATATATATTCATTGTAATATTTGTGCAAGGGAAAATGATAACAAAAAAGGAAGAGTGTTTTCACTTGATACTTTGCTCTTTTCACTGAAAAATATCACCACACATCTTTCCCTTTTACTCCTTTTTTCCCTGATGCTCTACAACTGCAAAGAGATTCTAAAGACAATGGGTATAATGTTATTATTATTACTATATATTAGCTTTCTTCGTCTCTTCCTTTTTTACTGCTTTCTCATGTGCATTTTGTTCGCTTATATTGTACGTTCATACCATTCATTACCAGAGATTCACATTAGTATTGTGGATAATGACGCTTTGCCCAAGATGTGTGTATTTTCCTTTTGTTGTAAGATGGTGGGCGAGTAAAAGCAAGATTTCTTTGAAACAATACTGTTTAGAGTTTTTTATAAACAAAATGCTCTCAGCTTAAGTATTAATATATACGCTATTTTAATATACATGCAAAGAATGTACATTTTGATTATGGGAAAGATTGGAGTAGGAATCTCGAAAACACTTGCACTGCTTTGGTATATTCGTATTGCTCCATTTTCTAACATTGTGTTTTTTGGCAAATTAACACAAAACTCGTATCGTTTCCTCTTTGTTTTGTGTTTTTTAACTTTACAGTGTTTAGCTTGATGCTGTTGGGCTGTTGATGGCCTTTATTAGGTTACATTGCTGAAAAATTCTATGGAATAAATTTATAAATGCGTAAGTACTCGTGCATGCAACTTAACGCAAGTGGTCTTCTTTTGTTGTGGTAGATATTTGAACATTTTACCCTTTTTGTACTTTTGGGAAAAGCAAGTCAAGTTAAGAAAAAAGTAGAATTTTTTATTTGTTGTGAAATTCGCTCTTTTACAGTAGTCTAAACAAGGGAGTCATAATTAAATTTTGTTTTTCTTTTAGTAAAGCCTGATGACAAAAAATGAAGAAAATTGCACCGAGATTGATTACATTGATTCGAGACTCTTGTTCAATGTTTTTTTTGCTGCCGACAATGTTCACATCTGTAAGTTCTCAAGTGTGTGGAACTTTTGCTTTCATTGTATTTCTCATTTTGACTGCTACAGTATCTTGAACTTGTTGTAAGTGAAGATGGAATAGTAGGCTGTTTAGTACTTAATGTTGCTCTTGTATAAATTGCATTGGCTTATGTGTGATATTTATATCTATACATAAAGAACATTAGAAAGCTCTACATCTTGTCTTAAGCTTTGTAAAGATACTGCAAGCAAAAATAAGCACGACGAATAAAATGGACTTCCTTTCTCGTTTGTCTGTCGGCAGTAGTCTCCATTTTTTAATCATTTTGGCTTGTGGATTCTTATCTTTTTTCTTTGCTATGTGATTCGTGTGTGTGTCTATATATATTGTGCTTACACACATATTACTCCTTAATTTGGTCCTTGAGCTTCACAAAAGTATATTATAACCACACCACATACATTAGTAAAAATACGGATTTTTTCTCTTTTTTGATGTACTCTCGAAGAAAATAGAACAAAGAACTAGTATACTGCAGCTTTTTTGAGGGCAGTATATTATATTTGGCGATACGGTTTCGCTTTTTTCTTGTGTAAAATATTACATGGGAGAAGGAGATAAGAGTTAAGAAGATAAGTAGTAGCCTGTAGCCTTTAACCACTACCGCAGCTTGGCCTTATGCTTTGATGATGTTTTCCCAACAGCCCAATTTCTACTGGACTGATATGCTACTATTGCATTAACCACCACTGCTTCTTGTCGCTGCTTTTACTATGTGTGTTGCCTAGTTTGTTACTTTCTCCTATACTCCTATCAGTGTCTTCCCTTTTTCTTCGTAACTATTCTGTTTTTCTTAAAGTTTCTTTTATCTACACCAACTTTGGCAGGAAAGGGGCAGGTTGCAGTTTCGTCTTTAATTTTCTTAACTTTCTGACAGTTTTCCACCCTTATTTTCTCTTTCTTGTTATAAAGATTATACTTCTTCTGCTTGTGTTTTGTGTGGTCTGTTGGCGTGAGTAGTAAAGCCGGTCATTATTATACAAAGACCTACTGTGAATTTGTGATAGTGATAACCTTTTCCTTGTCGGTCACTCGTTCGCTACTACCCAGACTTCTCACTATTATCACACCTTTGCTTCATTTAATGCCAACTTGATGATGTTATATACACATTTATTGTATAGACTTTACCTTTCACGTTTCTTCGTTTTCCTCAAAACGTAAGAGCAGATTTAACTTGAACAACATCACAAACTTTGAACTGCACGTGATGTGAGTATCCGACATAATCGACGTATGCTCATCTTGTTGGTTCTCCTATCCAAGCCTTTCTAGAGGTTTACTAAATGAAAATATATGCGAAAATTTATGTAGAAACGTATTACGGTGTTTGCTGTTCCATTTGATTTCAAACTATTACATGCAAACATTTATAAAGAAACTCAAAAATAATTTTACATGATTTTACAATGTATATAGTATATTATGTATATATGCAAGATGACACACCCTGGTTTTCAATTTTAGCCGGTAATGGTGAATATGGCATAGGTTAGTGTATATTTATATTGCACACCAGACTAGTCAGTCTGTGCTTCGAAGCGGTGAAGTGACAATCATTCACTGATCGTTAGTGAAAAAAGCAACACGAATAATAACACAGCCTATTTATATACGCTTTTCCATTTTGTATCAATATTCGTATTTTCAAGTCACACCGTCTGTAAGAGGCACCTACTACGCCATCATAAAATCAGCTACATAATGTAATGCATGGGTACTAGTATGTAGTATGCACTACTTCCTTGTAGCGCAAATATATAATATGAGTAGCAGCGCACGAAAAACAGGGTGAAGCTTACCGGTGTGAAAAAACATTGAATACAATTCATGTCAAGAAGGAATTATTCTGAAAAAAGGAAAAGCTTTTCGTGATTGAAAAACATGGAACAGCAAAGGAATTCAATTTCACATCAATATAATAACACTTACATACTTTCTCTCTCTCTCTCACTCACTCTACTCGTTTTACTCTGGCTTCTTTTTAGCTCCTGATTTTACAGAAACTGAATGGAAAATGGAACGAGCATCAAAAGCAGTAGAAATGGTGTACGAACACAACTTCGAGAATTTGTTCATGCTTTTTCTCTCTGTAAACTCAATAATGAAACAGACGGAGACGATATTTTGACACCCAATTGTTCACGTTATAAAGAAGATAAATGTACTCTTGTGACAAATTGACAAGTCGCATGGCATCAACCAAGCAAAAGCAGTAGCAGCAATGGTAATACATATACAAAAAAAGATACGCAGACCATACCTTACTCACATTTTTATACCACATTTGTAGTAAATGGCATAACAATACTAATATTTATTCAATGTAATAGCATGTGTTGAAGCACTACACTCTCTTCAACACGCGTCTCACCAAAACCATTATATCGTCGTATATTTTAACTTTCATCCATCTTCCAATTTTATTTCTTTCCGTTGTGTTGCTGTTGCTATTCCTGCAACACAAACAGAGAAAAAATGCTTTCATATTTTTGATGTGTTTTTTTCATCATCAGCATCGTCATCCTGATGTATCCCAAACGTCTTGCTTGTCATAAGATAAAGTGTACGGATAGATGGAAGTCTTGATGCTTGATGGAAACACTCATAAGTATCAAAATACATACAATACCGGAATAACAATACATCTATCGTCATTTCACATAAAAAATATAACACAAAAACAAACAATACAGTGCAGTTCAGTACTTAAACCGAGAATATGAACGTGGAAAGCTCCGAATACGAGTTATTGTGATAAGAAGTCACAGAACGGCAAACCCTATCCGTGAGTTACAACGTTACAAGTAGACTGACGGACTAACTGAACTACTTTGTAATTTTGCTTTTATGTCTAAGATACGAACAAATGAAAAAATGTCCATAAGTATAACATTATACTTAAGAGTGATATACAATCAAAGTCATCATCAACTCAACGTCTCGTACAGCTATTGTGAGCAAAAGCACACAGCTTCCCCATGAACCATTATTAAACATCAAAAGAAACAAGTGAAAATTAACGTTTTCCTTCTTGCTTTGGCTATATATTTTTTTCCTTTTTGTGTTGATAGTTTACCGTGTAATATACAGCAGCGGGAGATTTTCATCAACGGTTTTATCTTTTCGTTTTTACTGTTGGCGTGAGAGAGAGTGAAAAACAACAAAAAACTCTACTAGCACACAATACACACTGCCTTTTACTTAGATGAAATGTTATACGACCAGGAATGAGAATAAATGAAGAAAATACGAAAAATACTCCATTTAATTTGGAATGAGAAAAAGGTACTTTTGTAAATGTACTTGCGTTACTGATAATGATTATATTTTTATATGTATGGCCAAATCAGAGCCAGATTACAGACAGACACTCTTGAAAAATAGAAAATGTTTTTGAGAATACGACGTCGTCATAAAGTACGAGAAGACCTACGACTACTGCACTAACGGTTACTGGAACCTTTGAGCGTAGAGAATAAACAGATGCAACACTGCACAGAAAGACAATCAAAAAATATGGACTGTAGTACTACTTGTTGTACTTACTTTTAGCTTTCACTCGATCCTTCGAGAGTGAAAACGAAATAAATATGTTGGTTGGTATCAGTACGAGCAGACGAGCAAGCGAGAGTAATAAACCCAAAAGGCACAAGCTCACGGATTTTCCGTCTACTATTACCAGCATGCTGGCTGCTTGGCGAAAGCTGATTAGAATCATGTTTGTACTGTAACGAATATATATATACGTGCATATGTACATAGTGTATAACGAAGAGTTCGGGTTGAAGGTAATGACCAATTGCCGAGTGACGTGAGCCTGGGTGGCAAATTCAAGGTCTCCTTTGAGAGCCATTCGTGCTTTCGTCTAACAAGGAATAAATGTGCGTATGTTTCCCAAGGGATGGTTTAAAATTTCCTTTCCTTTACTTACGGATCTATCTTTTCTCCTTATCTGGGTTTTCGGTTTTCTGTCTGTATCAGATACCAAAAAAGGAGAACTGCACAAGTTCCTCACAATTTCAAGTAGAATTGTGGTGAAAGCGCAATACATGTGCCGTTAGTATACTGCCAGCACATCTGAAAATAATAATCTATTCTGCAAGGGTAAAAGGACGATGTAATCGTACAGCTGCATGGTATAAGTTATGTGATATAATAAAATCATTCACGAAAGCATGGTTAAATATACATACGTACAGTTTAAGATAATACAAGTTTTCATTTTAAAGTTATTCGTCTCGTTGCCAGAATCTAAGCTAAACGTGAATCCACTATCCACTGTTTAAAAATTATGCATAAATCGTTTGGACTGGTAAGTTTGAATAAAAAAACGTATGTTGCATATATCACATATTATTTTAAATTTTTGCATAGCCCTCCTGCATCGTTCCAATTTCCAATGACACATCCCTGTTTTACTGCCTTCCATTTCGTCGTTTAATCTTCATCGTCCTCGGCATTTTCAGGTTTACGAGAGAATTTCCCCTAAGCTCTTGTATCACATATCACAACAAAGGAGCAGCAACAGAAGAAAGGCTTTTAGTAACTTTCTCCCGTTTTATTATTTTTTCTATCTCTTCTTCCTTTCTTTACTAATTCTATACTCTTCCTGCTTGAATGCGGTGTTGCTGATGTGTTTACTTTTTCCATAAAGAAAATAAAGGTCGGCAAGAAAAAGCTTTACACTAACACGGGAACTAAAAAAAATGTCTCGAAGTTCAGACGCCGTAAAATAGATTTTCTAGGGTAGTTTTACATGTAGATTACGATTATGAATTTATTTTTCTGTAAAAGTATCTTTTTCTAATTTTAATTTGCACCCACTTCAGCTCAAACGCACGCACGGTTAACAGGCAAACAGCTGAGCTGAAGTAGCAGCGGGCGTCAGCTGAGCTGTTTGCCTGTTAACCGTGCGTGCGTTTGAGCTAAAGTGGGTGCAAATTAAAATTACAAAAAGTTACTTTTACAGAAAAATAAATTCAGAATCGTAATCTTCGTCAAAAACTGCTCCAGAAAATTTATTTTACGTCGTCTGAACTTCGAGACATTTTTTTTAGTTCCCGTGTAAGATGTATTTTTCCACTCCTCGCTTTATAGAGACGTTACTTTGGCCAAAGGCACAAAAGTGGAACATAATTCGTCGCCTGCAGAAAAAAAGAACGACTAATAGCATTAGTGATATCACTATTGTTCTTCGTACTGCTACACATACCTATCAAAGTCCCTCTACTGACAGAAGTAGGGAAAATTATAACTGATATGTAGTATTCGTTTGGGGTAAAGGAATACATATTAGTGATTTTCTATGTGGTACTTGGTTGAATGCTCATTGGTACAAATGCGCACACTTTTGTAAAAGTGGTTATTATTTGCCCTGTATAAATTGCCGAGGGATATTGTAGTTTATATGAATTCAATATTGTTCATGTGTTCATAAAGACACTTTTGTTTTCTACTTGCAATCATTCTTGCGAAATACAATCTTCTAAGGGTTCTTTTTGTTCCTTCGTGAATAGATAGACAAATGGTAATGGAGCGTATACACCAAGCCGGACATGGATATCTCCCAATCCAACCCTTTCGCAAGAGAGCACATAACAAAACTAAACACAGAGCCAACCAAATATGTTTGTAGCCAACTATTGTTTAGAGAACTTCTAGGAAAATTTACTTAGATATATTGAAGAGCTTGTGTAACACCTTCCCTTATGGGGTTACTGGATATATTAATTTTCAAGTGTCTAGTTGAACCACAAATAGAAGGCATATTAGGCACATGGATGAGAATTCCAAATTTATGGGTTTGTACAATCTTACCTGTAACATATCAATTACACTGTTACATAACAGTATATTCTCTATATGACATGTCATTCAGGTGTATTCGTAATACCTACGATCAGTTTGCCAAAATCTACAAGGATTCAACATTCTGTGACTTCACTCCCATTTCATTTCACCTTTAGCTTATTTAAGACTTTAAGATAAATATGACCTATGAAAGCAGAATAGGAAAGACTGCTTTCAATTAATATCTTCCAAATATTGAATGAAATGGATGAAGTGAATTAAGTTAACAAAAAACAACTGCCCCAATGTCAGTATATATTGTCAAAACTGTCACATTTTACTAAAAGATACATCGAATGTTGTGAAGTGATGTACACGCCCATTTTGGAAATTGAATGTTCCTACATTTGAAAAAGAACACACGGGAGAAAACAGCTTACCATGTTCATAGAAAACAAGAAAAACAACGAAGTGTTAAAGTGGTGGAACAGAAGTATGCATGACTAGTCACTATAAAAATGAGAAAACCCCACTTTTCCTAAATGTATGGAAGATGACGTTATTGGCCATGTGCGCTTTAAGATAGTGAGGATTTATGAGTTTAAAATTCCATTCAAACTTTAAGTGAACACGTAATAAGCACGATACATGTTAAGGATTGTCTGATACCTTGATGCCATATTATTATTTGGTATCAAAGCAGAATATTCTACTATCCATTTAAATTAATTGGTTTGCTTTCGAAAAAAACCATCGTATTTTCGTCAAGTTAAAATCTTAGAATGGGAGGGTAAAAGTAAACAGAAAAAAAATGATGCTTAATCAACGACTCCCAGTTTGAAACTATTTACTTTGTAACTACAGAAGACAGTAGGATATTGACTGAAAGGATTTAGCAAGAAAAGTGTTGTGTTAAAGGAACTGCAATAAATAACCAAATATTTACCTGATCTCTGCCCTTTGGATCATTAACGACAAACAATTCGGTAATGTTACGCCGTATAGATGTTTCATTATACATTATAGAGTTGTAATTAGATAAAAAATACAAATGAATATGTGTAGATTTTATATACTTGGAAAGTTATTCTGCTTGGGTAAAAGTCTGAAAGGCAGTTAGGCAAACAACAGACACAAGAAGCATACATATATATTTTTTCCCCTCAAAGAGATTTCTAAATTTTCTCGTCTTATTTCAGATAGCTCGTGGAGGAAGTAACAAAAAGGCGCATCCTCTTCTTCTGTTTAATCTCATCTGTCCTTCTCAAATGACTCAAATAAACGTAAAAAAGGAAGTTATAAAGAAAAGGAGGAACTGTGTGTGTAGAATAAGTATGTGCGGGTTTTCTCTTTTTATTACGTATCTTCCTACAAAGCTCTATGTGTCTGTGTTTGTACAGGCACAGGAAAAAGAAAAAAGGCAATGTATGTGGATGTATGCTGTAAAAATATAATTGGCTGAGTGTTGAGAAAGAGGTTCTGCTCCATATGGTTTCAAGGCCATTATAATCTTGACATTTCCTCGGATAATTTCAGTAGACCTATGGACATTCAATGAGTTTTCCATTGCTTCAGTAAAACAAATGAATTATGGATTATGTAATCCCTTTTGCCGTCTGGGTAGGCGTTAACCAAGTGCTGAGAACCGAAGCAATAAGAACAGAAATATTTCACTTTGAAATTAAACTTTTTACTGTAATATTTTATATTCCCTAAACCCGGCAACTTACACTTTAAAATAACACATTATTATTTTTCAAACAATATAAGGTGTGAAACAAGACTTAAAATTTAAGTATTCACAGCAGCCCACTTTAGTTTTTATGGCATGAACAAAGCATGTAACTATGTATATAGTATCATGTGTTTCAAAATAACTAGGTAGAAATATCTTGACAACTTCAAGATGTGTAACAGAGAAAGCCCAAAATTTTAAACTTACCAGTCGTTCAAAATCTCACCAAACCCACGGTAATTTATAAGGGTTCTTCAGTATTATTTCTCTTTTGTGAACATATAAATATCGATATCTTTAAATTTTCTTACATGCAGTTCACAAATTGGCTAATTTACTATTAACTCATTCAAGCGGATATACTATTTTGTAAAATATGCATAAGTGCACGCATTATGCGCAGTCAAGAATTGGTTTTACGTTCGAAGAATATCATCTAATTTATCAAGTGACAAGGGGCGTGAAGCATATTGGTCCTTTTGTTAATGATATTAGTCACTAATTGAATCATGAACACGTCAAACACAGCCGTTACTTTTTTAGAGCATTTGGTCCTTGTCAGGCTTAAATGTTTTCTGATTTTTCAAATAATGTCTTTCCTTGAAAGTCACGGAACATTTCATCGTTCGCTTGTCACGTATTCTCGATCTTTGAAATTCTTTAGTCAGTTTTTTCGAAGTGACTTTCTCAAAACGCAGTTATCAAATAACAGTGTGTTTTGTTATCTAAATAATAAGCTTACTGCTGCTGATATGTGTAAGTCACAGTTAAGCTGATTTGTTCTTAAATACTCACGTGTTAATCTAATTTAGAAATTTTTACAAAAAGATTTATAATATATTTCCATTGCATTTCCCAGAAACGCAAAATTAAGTTTAGTAGTTATGCACATGGAAAAATTCAATTAGCTAAAATAAGATTATTGGTCGAGTAACTTATTGAAGAAACATGAATTTACTCTCTGTGGGACTTCGTCACAAAATGCAAGAATGTTTATAATGCTAATATCATTAGCGAATTCCTTTCACTTGCTTTTTCCAAGTTTACTTGCATGCTATCACTGGAAACATGGAGAGCAACACACAAACAAGCTATAATATATTTTACCTGTCGAGAACAAACGTGCAAAAAACACAAATGAGTTATTAACCACACCTGGGCCAGGGAGTAAAACAGAAAAAAAAACTTTGGAAATCGTAACGGGTCACATATGTATGGGTTTTATTCTATACATTATGATTATGATAATCAGCGTAATAATGCTGTGGCTGTACCTATATTCTATAGTTCATAGAAAAGAAACTTGTCAGCACTACCTGTTATGTTTTGTATAAATGGATGTACTCAGACGCATTTTGTATCGATGATGTATATAAACGTATGAATTTTATTTTATGATTATTTTACATGTCACCACAATATTGTATCGTATTGGAAGTGTATGTGCGGCCATTATATAAGCATTTGTGCGTTTCTTCCTTGGAAGGATATAGGCTCATTGTATTAATACATTATTTTGGAGAACAAAGTGGCAAACTGCACGAGAAACTCGAATAATCTGAATGCATAAAAATAATAAGTATAGTCCGTGCGAAGTACGGGAAACAACTGCTTTTTTGCATGCCTGAAACAAATTCGAGCTTTGGATGCATGTTTGAGTAGTTCAAAAGCTTAAATTATAACCTAAACTGAACTCTGACGTGTTTCTAAGTGGCCTGTGAAATCAATTTGGCCCCACTACCGTTCGGCGAAACCTGTAATATATGTTTATGCACATCGTATCACAAAACAAAATAGATTTTTTTTAGTAAATCGATGTAATATAAAAAAAACTGTGTATACGAATATTATGCTTGTAGTTGTACATTGTTTGCCATAACTGACTCACAAAATATATAAAAAGTTTGTGAATTCGGATTTGTCGATGATGATGGCGAATATATGATGCCATCATAAAACTGGTAACTGCCCAAACAGACTGATAAAAACCCAAAGCCACAGATGTTTTCACATGTGTGCTATTTTACTTACGAGAAAATTCTCGATACCTCACAATAAATTGTTTCATTCAAAGTATACAAAGTATATGGGAATAGAGTTAATAAAATATAAATATCGGAAATGCATCACATTCTTGCCTAATTGGGAAGAGGTGATAAATCGAGAGCTGTGCAAATTTATATACTGTAGAACTTTTTTCTTTTAGAAATATTATTTTTGAATTTAAATTAGAAGTATTTTTTATTACATTGTGTGAAACAAATGTTTTTTTAAAAACAAAAACATGTCTTTTGAATCGTAACTTACTATAAAACTGTCCTAAAATTCGTATTTTGTCTTACTTAGCTTACCTATGCCTATACATGTTTGAGTGTTCCTCGTTAATCATAGTGTTTAAAGGTGATCAATCAATCGATGGGTAAGATTTCGTTTTTACACAAGTTTGATTCACAACAGTAAATGCAATCGAAATCAATATCCGAAGAGTGTACAAAATAAATATGTTCTACTATAAATGAGTGCAGTTGCTGGAATTATCATTATAATGCATGAGATATTATGCATGTCATATGTATATTTTACATTTATCACACCATCACACATTTTCGGATTTTCCGTTTCATCGTACGCCTGCTTTGCTATTGTATTGTATTATACATAAGATTGCGATTGTCTTTTCCGATCTCTCGTTACAAAACAATTGACAATAAATAATATTTTTTCATTCGTACACATATAGATATTCTTTTCATGCAATTCAATTATGCAGCTATTTTGGGACAACGAAAATGGGGCCACAAAATCTTCGTTTTTACCCCATCACAAACATAAACATGATCGTATATTTTTATCAACGTAGAGTAGTCATATTTATTCGTTTACCCAAATTATAAAAGACGCTATAACAATTATATTTTTATCATAGTCTAAAATTTAAACTGTAAATCAACAACCAACATACATAAGAGTTTCTTGCTTTCTTCTAATAAGCAGACTTATAATATTAACTCTAATGTTGCATTGTTATGTATTTTTATAATCTCTTTTATGTATATTTGAAACTAACAAAGTAATCGTAAGTCGTAAGTAACATGCATATTGGTGTAACGCGCCACATTGGTTTTTAAACATGCACAAATAAAATTACAAGAATATCAAATATAAAATTTGTGCATACATGTGCATGGCCTATTAACTTTTAGGACATGATATTCTCTCTATGTCTTGATATTTGTGAAAAACATCACTCTGCTACTGGCGGTGAGATGCTTAAGTACAATTTTATGTATAAGATATCCTATCTGGTGTACTAAAATGCTTATTTTACTTGCACATCCGTGTTCACTTTTCGCTCCGTGTTTTCACTTTTCTCCATTATCTTCTTCCTTTAGCAAATCAGTACAAAATATAACGCTAAAATGCACAGCAGAATCAACAGAGAAAAAAAAGGAGCTTCAGATTGTTCGTATGCACTATGCACGAAGAAAAGTCAGAATGTCCATGTAAGCTAGCAAGAAAGGCCCAAGGAAGTAGTGCCGGTGGTGGTAGCAGACAAGTCGTAGTCATTCCATTCCATCCAACAATCAATGTGTGCATATGGTTCCATCGTAAAATTCTATTTCCCCTCAGAAGAGCCCTACAGAATGTGAATTGAGTTAATGGCAATGTCGATCCCAACAATTTCATTACTTACATTTTTTCTCAAATATAAATGGCTTCCTGAGAGAATAAAGCCTAATACATGTATAATGCTTATATATACTATAGTATGTATCTTTACACTTTTATTCTTATATGGACAATACGGAGACATATAATAATGAATACTGTATATTTTCCTTTATAAAAGCTCAATCGTGAAATCCACGTAAAAACTGGAAATTGGAAGCTTACATTTAGGAAATTGCTACACAGTAGCGGTGGTACCGACGCGTTTACTTTTACAAGTATATTACTTCTGTTCTAAAAGTGTGTGAAGATTTTTCACAATTGGCTGGCCTTATCTCGCAAGAATGTCTGATTTGATTTGACGATCAACGAAAGAGTATCAATTAACTTTTTGTGCGTTTTGAATCTGAATTTAGTTTCCTAAATTGAATTGTATTGTGTCTTACCGTGATTGAGGTGATGATACTCCCCTAACATTTGAATTTTTCATACTTCATTTGTTCGTATTACAAAATCAGCAGTCTTGTATGCATAATCTTCCTTCAAAGCATCTTTGCGGTTAATTGATTGATATAAGGTGTTTAAGTCCCATCCAGCATACATATAATATTATATGCTATTTGTAATCCTATGAAATACTGTTTAAAAAAATCAATACTAGGCAGACTATAATGGGCTACAAAAAATTTCAAATTAGTCTTTCGCTATATATGGTCGCTGACGTAAACTACATACTTCGAATTAGACATAACAGTTTTATAAATAGATTACTAAATCAAATTTAAATTAATACAACTACTTACATCCTTATTTAATTTTATATTTTATTAAGCGTAAAATAGCCTTTTCGAAAAGCTACATTGGATTTTGTTATGATTAGATTAATTTTTGAATTACTTTTAGAAGCCAATTTTAACTATTTAGTATAAAATATCGAAAGTAGCAATAATGTACATCTATGCATATGCCTATATTATTTCCGCTAAATAATGGTAAATGTAAAGTAGAGCCATCTAAATTTCTCCTAAACATTCGGAAATCGTATTTTTACGGAACAAGCAATTAGCTATCCTTTATACAAGTCAACAATTATTACTATAAAAAAAACAAAATGAGTAAAAGCATGATCTGAATATTCTGAATTATGCGATAAAGGTAGATTTCGAAGCTCCTTCTATGCCTAACGGAAACAGTGAAAGGGAGAGAAAGTAAGGAAAGTAAAGAAATCATTCAAGTGTATTTATTTCATATCATATGCATATAAACCATAGTAAATAGTAGAAAATTGTAAACTGCGATGCGAATCATCATTTTAATGGACCGGCGAAGTGAATTCTCCCTATTCCGTTTCTAATAATACAAACGCAGTTTTTCTCTATTTGTTAAATACATGTACTTTTAGCTACTTCTAGAAAAAGTTTATTTTTTTATTTTTTAAAGCTTGAAAAATGTACAAAATATTTCTGACAAGAATAAAGAAGTACATCGTTTTGTTGTATTTATACAATAGTTATAACAGACTTAATTCAACTATGTATATGAATGAATCATCATTTTTTTAGAATAACGAATTCAGTTTTATACTTTCGGTTTGGTTAATGCTTCCAGGACAACAATTCATCCGACAAACCGCTTGAACTGTGAAGGAAAGACTACTGCTTACCATTTGCATAAGAATCACATGAATACTTATGCAGTATACATAATTTTTAAAAATATTAAAGATCATTTATGGAATCTCTACAATGATACAATGTAAACTGCAAAATATGCATACGTGCCAGAATTCTCGCTTAACCTATTTTCAAATGTTGCATCTTCTGTATGTTCTAAAGTTTCGAGACTATTCTATTAAACTTTATTTCTTCACTTTCGTATAACTTATAGTGTGTCTATCCTCCTTATGTGTAGGATTAACTACGTAAAAAAGAACAAACGGCTTTAGTAATTGTTAGAATCCGTAAAACAAGAAGTCGTGATGGTTCACAGCTACATACTTTCTCCACTTTTCTGCTGGGATCAAATAATGATAATCATGTTTTCGTCCTCATTTTAAACGTATGTTATGTATCATACATTGCTCATTAGAGTAAGAGAATGGTTTGTTTGGTAGCTATTATAATAATTATTGGCAGAATATTAAAATTCCCAGTAATTGATTTTCTCCAGTAAAGATGAAATGTTTTTTCGTTGTTAAAAGTTTGTTACAACTCTTAAATTTTACTAAACTGTATTAGCTAAGGTTCAAGATTACCCTGAATTGAGAGATACTGCCACAGGGTTGCAGCAAACATTTTTAAGCATCGCCTTTTCAAATAGCATACTAATTTTAAGCAACATTGTAAAGGGCTACTTTGTCGGTTAGTGTGGTCAAAGCCACTGACAATGGAACTGACTGAATGCATGAGCGAAATTTAGCTTGAAATTTATACGTAGTGGTGTAGTTTTTTATTCTGATTTTAATGGTATTTGTTATTTTCCCGAATGCGCATATGTGTAATTATCAGCTGCGTTTGATTGGAGCGCACGCGCACCATTTTACGTTAGCTGTGAAGGAGAAAAGCAGCAAGCATCCAACGGAGAGCTAGTCGCCGGTACGACGCTAGCTGCTTATGCAAAATGCAACGGACGCGCTCGAGTGCTCGGGTAAACAAACGCATCTGATAATTACAAATAAGTGCATTCGGGAAAATGACAAATACCATTAAAATCACCATAAAAAACTACACCACGACGTATAAATTTCAAGCTAAATTTCGCTCATGCATTCAGTCAGTTCCATTGTAAGTTGAATAGGGAAGGTCACAGGTCAGGTCAGGTCGACAGATGACAAAAAAAACTGCAAGAAAATTAATGAACAATTAAATTTTATTATTTATATTTATTAATTTACTAATAAAAGTAATTATTGATTTTAATTGGTAAGATAATAAAGATAAATTACCTTTGAAGAGAAGAGTAGTTGAACAACAGCACACAAGACAGAAAATGTTTTTTTTTCTCTGCTGAGCTTGCTGAGCAAAACCTTTTGAATTTGGTGGCTGGGGAAATTGGGTGAAGTGAGACTTTAGAAATGTGTATATTTCAAATGCAATGCATTTATGAAAGCGTGCTGAGCTGCTCAGCTGATAATATTTTTTAATTATGGTTGATGTACTCAAGTGTTAATTTATTTTTTTAAACATTTTGTTTGTTAAAATTGACAATTTTATTGTTTTTTAAAAATTTCAACCCATTTATCTTGGCCGTCCACTCAAAATGGTCTTGGTACTTGGTACTTCATACAAATAATTAGTCACACACTGCAAGCATGATGTCGATTAGTAAAATTATTGTCACATCACAAATCTGAATTACTTGTGGATTTTTAAATGTCGAATTAAATTGCTTGAAAGAGCAAAAGTGGCAGGACATTTCATACACTTGTATGGCTTTTCTCCGGTATGTACTCTCACATGGCCT
>JAQFXM010001896.1:0-28256 GCA_034693345.1 Entomobrya multifasciata
ATTAATGGTCATTGTCATGAATTGCTTTATCATAAATAAGCGGCATAAAACTATTTACATCATCAATCATAATTTTTGTGAATTCCATGGAATTACTATCATTTCAAATAGATGCATCCTTGTTTCTAAATTGAAGATATTTTTTTAGTCAGCATCGTCATTCTCAGTCGACAGTTGACAAACACTTTATAGACTGGCGTTGTCACTGCAATAGCGGAGCAGGATATCACACAGTCATTTTCAGTTAAGTTGGAATGCCTGTCAAGTCCCTTTCAATAAATTTTACGGTAGTCCTCAGTTTATATCAAAATCTGCAAGACACTTCTAACTGTGAAAAATTAAATAGAATTGCCCATTTTAAAACAATAAAAACTGTATAAGTAAATTCCAATTATGCATTTCACTTGACTTGCACTGCAATGAAAGACTTAGTTGCGTTGCATTTTGCACTGCAGTTCAGTCAGCACTGCACTGCTGACTCACTCAGCAGGGGAGATGAATGATGATGATGATGAGAATGTAAAATGTAAACAAGAGAGTAGCGATGACAAAAAAGAAGCGACTTGATTTTGGAGCGCAAGCTGTTTTGTTGTGTTTATTTGCCCCAAAACCCAATTGCCAGCTGGCTTTTCCCCTAGACGACTTTGAGCTCGCTAGCCGGCTCTATCTGCTTTCACTTTTTTATCTGAATTAGATAGAAGTCTAGTCGACAAAGTTGGATAGCTAGGGATAGGGTTCACTAGCCTATCTATCCAATTCCATTTGCATGTCTCTCCTGATGATGTGGGATTTTTATGGGTAAATAATGTGGCTAGCTAATAGCCCCTGTTTAGGAAAAAAATATAGTTACATTATGTGTATTTGGTGGTGAGAGATAGAGAGAGGAAGCAAACAAACAAAGAAATCTTTTCACCAAACTTGATAATAATTGAATACTTTTTTCATGGGCCACATTAATTTGCAGGTTTGTAAGCATCTCTCTGGTTTGTTGGGGTGAATTGTTAATGTATGGATGATATCAACGTGAGAAACAAACATGAGAATGTTATTTTGTGCAACAATCAGTTCAGAAACGTTTTTGTAACCGACGAGGAAGTTGTTTCAACGGATGACTTGTTGACGTTACATTGACATTAGTGAATGTTTTCTTTTTAAGGCAATTGAAAAAAAAGTTGGGTGTCTTTAATGTGCTTAGGTTAGGGCTATTTAGATAATTATTTGAACGTGTTTGTGGAAGATAAACTATCCGAATGACGATAACAAGGCACTCGATTAGTTTTTACCTTTTTGTACTCTACATTTTCCCCATGTATTTTACTATCTCATGGTCCTTGTACTCCCATCAGTCAGGGTAACTGTTACAAATTTTTATTTTACTAAGCTGGTTTGGATTGTACTGGAAACTTGTTGGAACTGTCTGGAACTTTATATTTGTATTGTGTTTTCTGCAGAGCATGGTGCCCATACCAAGTGGAAAAGCTTGTACCTTGTCGTGTGCGAAATGGAACGGAGCCGTATTATGGTGCAAATATTTGCTGGAGAAATGAGAATGGAAGTTATGCGTGCAACAAAAAGATACTTGGCTATCGGGCAAAGTACACGACTACTTACAAGAAAATTATGGAAACAAAGTATAAATGCTGTCCAGGGCGAGATGGATCGGAATGTGAAAATGGTACATTAAATATAACCTTCATTATGAATTATTTTAATTGTGCTTATTTTTTAGCTTGACATTTTTGTGTTCTTGATTATTAATATGCTTGACTTTCTCCTTATAATCAAATAGATTGCTTCAACTGCACCACCTTTAAAAAACTAGGTGATCGTCTGAGTACCCAAGAACGAAGATTATCCCGTTTGGAAAAATCTCTGCAGCAGCAAAAATCAACGGCAGATCGTTTCCAGTATAAAGATTATACCAACCAAAATAGTGTCTACTCGCCCACTTCCAACTCTCAGCAGGAAAGTGGAAATCCAGAAGGAAATACACCTCAATCCTCCCTTGCATATGCCACGTTGAATTTACGTGTGCAGACCATTCTAGACGAGTTCCGAGAAATGCAGAGTCGCATTCGCTATTTGGAAAACGAAGTTGCCCGTTTGAATACACAAGTGGATGATTTATCACTTAGCACTAATTTTGCTTACGATTACGGTACCGGAAGTACTAATAAAGATACCAAAAATAGCAACCAACTAATCAGCAAAGACAGTCCCATGATTCCTTCTACTACACCCACTCATTCCAGTACAATGAAGAATGATGAAGACACTTACAATGAAAAACGGAATGATGATAGCCGAGTTGGTGGGCGTCGTCACCATGAAGACAATGATCATTACAGTCGTCATCACCACCGCCACTCCCATACTAACCATCATCCAGAAACCGAAACAGAAACAACAACAGTGGCACCCTCACAAACTCAACTAAGCCATCGACATCAACAAAGTCATCATGGCCATTCACCGGGGAAATCTGAGAATACTATTCGGGTTTTAGAAGAGAACCTGGAACGAGGAGACATTGCATCTACTTTAAATGACGATTATGGGGATGAAGTCTACAATGATAACTCCACTGAACAGTATATCGACCAGTTGCACACAAAGAGGGAGCAATTCTCGCCGTAAAATACAACAAAAAACTATATTGCCCTGAAATTTTGTTTATATTTTTTGTAAAGTTTAATTTTGAAATGTATGATTTATGTACACATGATATTGATACAATAAGTACATGTACATAGTAGATATTAAAAAATAACAATGCCATGTTTTGATGTTTTCTTCATGTCATCATAACAACACAACTGTAAAAAATATTTCGAGCACACGTTATGCTTTAAGGGTGCACACGCCGCCCCGCAGGTTACCCTTGACGATACCGTTCCTCTTTTCAAAATCATCTCGAAATATTTTATTATCGTCTTGGCGAATATAAGAAAGCTCATTTTAAACTATACCATGAAAATATTTTATGATTATTACATATATTACCTGCCACCATATCACGAATTGTGATTACATGCATTTTTATTTCGTACTCATTGAGAAGGAACACCACCTCAAATTTTGCAAGCCATAAAACAACACGACAAAAAAAATTGCCAGCAATATAATGTGAATATAATCATGATCACAAGGAACTTGAAAGAGTTTTTAAAAAATCATCCAAAAGAATCCTGGGCTTGGTAGTATGTGGTAAAGGGCCAGGAGGGCATATATCGCATAACATACTATATTCATACCATTTTTACATCAACATTTTTGTTCTCTATTCTGCTGTTACTTGTTACCATGATAACTTGGTTGGTTACCCAGGCATTACGCCCGTTGCATTTCTTGATGTGATCACTTATGACAAAAGACGGCAGAATTTAGCAAGCAGAGCATTAAATGACGATGATTATGTTGAGCAAGCTGCTTTACTTGTCTACGAACGACTACCCTTTTTCCCTACCTGTGACGAAAAGACGAGAAGAAGAAGCAACAAAGGCAGGCTTTACAGATTACAAAATATCCTTTCATATATATTCGCTTACCTGGTCTTACCTGTGTAATTTTTTCATGAGGGAAGGTGAAATAATAATAAGAGGGTTACCATTCTTGACTTGAAGCCTGATGCATTGTGCGCACCACACCATCACCACCACGGGACACAGGTAACAATCATGATCATGATCATCATCACCATCCTCATGATGAGCAACCTGTTGGACAACCAACATAAACCATAATGCCAGGCAGGTAAAATAACAGCAGGTTATTAAACTGGTACTTGGTGCTGTGTGTGTGTGTGTCCTCACAAGATACTTTGCGATGCTGACCATTAAAGCATTGTTGAAAACTACCCTATCTTTCTTGTTCTTCTTCTCATGATCTTTTTAGTCCCCTCATCATTTTCATGGTATTACCTGCAAGAGTACACAAGACCGACAATTTTTTTTATGCTGGTTGTTCTTGTACCAGAGAATTATGATTATGACATGTAGTATGTATGCGTTTTATATTGCATAAAGCTCACATCCGTACATCACATCATTGTAAAAACATAACAACAATGGTAACAATCGTAATAAAAAAATGCTGATACTGCTTTGATTTGTTTTTTATGTGTAAGAGCCTTGTTGTTTGTGTGTTTTCTGCAAGAACAGACAAGTAAATGGGCTAAGTTACAGGAATCTATTTTGAGAAAGAAGCAAAAAATAGTCAAGTGAGAATAGAAGAATGCAGGCGGCGCTTATGTGTATAGGACACTTGTTGATTCCGTCAGTGGTGGGGTTATCTTGCTGATTAGAAGTGTGACATTTCATATAATTTTTGACAGTTGAACGGGTTCGCACTATAGAAAATTAATGCTGGCTGCTGCAGATTACCCCTTTTATACCCTCTGTGGTATCATCATCGCTCCCTTAAAATTTTCACTGATTGATTGCTATCATCATGGGTGAAAGAAGGGCTCTTCTTGATCCAGAAATGTATAAAATTTCGGAAGAAGACTCGCAAGACGAGGAAGTTCTTGCAAGTTATACGGAAGATACGCTTAAAATAGGGGGTGGGGGTGGAGGGGGTGGCCCTGACGATGTTTCAAATGGAAATGTTAGAGGTGGGGTTGCTGGTGGCAGGCATTCTCGTTCCTCTTGGAATACAAGAAGAGATCAGCATCATGATGTTGATGTAGACTTTTGGAACTATACTGGCTCCTCATCTTCTCAGTTTAACCCAAGCAAGTTAAGATTCGTACAACAGCAGCAGCAGCATGGTTTGTCCTCAAATAAGTATAACTATCATGGAAAAACGTCGATTGTTTCCGGTGGTGTGCGTGTGGTGACAAATAATTCGACGGGTAAAAGTATTGACGATAATCAGAATTCCCGTTCCCGTCATCATAGCCATGACTATGATAACAATGTAGATTGGCCAGAATCTAGTACAAATTCAGACTCGTATGTATCTGGTGACGAAAGAAGGGGAGATAGATCTGCGATTTCCAACAATACCGCTTCCAACCCTGTAGCAACAAAAAGTACATTTAATGCAATAGATGATGAGAAATTTCTGAGTAAAACTTACTTTGGAGATCATATAAGACACCGACGAGGTGTTGGGGAAGGAGCAGAAAATGATGAAGAGTCAAGGAGTTATCCCCACCGAAGTCAACCTGCGTCAGCACCGTCTACACAGCCACAACAGGTGCAGTCAGAAAATAATCATAGTCGACCCAAGCAATTTCAAAAACGATCTAGTAGGAGGCCTCGACATGGAAATCGAAACGTGAATGAGTCAACTTCCGGTTCAGATTGTTCAGATGATGGTGATGGTAGTAGTAGTAGTTGTGGTAGTGATTGTGAGGATTGTGTTAGATCCACAAGCGGAAATGGAGGGGAACACCATCGTCATCATCATCATGGTAGAGGGGGTAGGAGACATGTCAACTCGTCGTCAGAGGTGGAGGAATACGATAGTTCTTATTCAGATAGCTCATACGACGATGAAGATGGGGAAGGTGATGATGATGAGTATGATGACTACTACGATGAGGATGAAGAGAATGAATGTTTTGATGACATTGTCAAATTTTTGTGAGTTTTGTATTTTTCAAAAATGATAATTTTAAATAGTTTAAAAAGAATTACTCACTAAAATTTATTTTGCAGAAGCGATGGTGAAGTTGAGTCAAGTACGAACGCAGAGGGTGACTTGTTTCTAGTCGAATATTCTGGGGATGAAGAATCAGACGGCCCTGTTCTTGAACCACGAACATTCCCAAGGTCTTCAAGACGAAGTCTGGAAGGAAGTACTGGAGCAGAGACCCTTTCAGAGACACGACGTGATTCACAGGAAGGGCAAAGTGTTGATTCAGTGCAAACAGCTACTTCCAGTACAAGTGCAACAACAAGTGGTGGTCATTTTAGGAAGTCACCTTCTACAGGGAAAGGTGCAAAAGGAAGGATCTCAAGATTATTAAAAAGAAAGCAACGGGACACAACATCCAAAACAAGCCAATCTGAAGCTAGTTCTGCAGTACAAACACCTTTAACATCAAGTGCGGCATCCAATTCATTAACTCTTCCTGTCTCTGAAACTGCCACGCAATTAGCAGCAACATCCTTGCCAACAAGTAGTAGTAGTACACCACCCCAGAGTCAGTCTGCATCATTATCTTCGACAGGAAGTGGAAAAAAGCAAAAAGGGAATACTACGACCACTGTTAGTGCACCTGAGAAAGTGTTTCGGTTTAAAGATGAGCATGGTGGTGAGACGCGTACCGTTTTTGTGGATATTCCACAGTCAGCACGTACTGGAAATTTACTGGGTCGACGTGCAACGCTAATAGAAAGTATACTTGGAATCATTCCCGGTCATTTCTCAACACCTTCCGCTGGTTTGGATCGTATTATGGTAGCAGGTTTTGTGCCTGATGGAGTTGCATCAAGATATCGTCGAATTAAAATTGGGGATTGGCTTCAGTCTGTAGATGACATTCCAGTGGATCATGTGAATGTTGATCAGGTGCTAAACTCGAGGTCAATGTATGGAAAACGGAGAACGGCTTTTGAGACGGAGTATTTAAGACTCAAATTGACTTTACGAAGGGTAGCGGGCTGCATGGTTTCACTTCCGCAAGACTCAGCCTGTGGATCCTCTCCTCAGGGGGGTAGTGATTCACCAGAGGTGACACCACTTAGATCTTCATGTACAAGCATCACTGAACCATGCTGGAGTATGGTCAGTCCCCAAGTGCAGTCAAATGTTGCCATTCTCTTTATTTCAAGTGGTAGTGGTAATACAAATAGTGGCAATAGTGAAAATAGCAATAGTGAGGGAACTAGAGAAAGTGCTGCAAAGGAAAAGTCTAAAGATGTGGTTTATTGCTGGCCAAGGGAAACGGAGTCAAAAATGGTGAAGGCTCTTGCCGCATCTCAAGGAATGTTTTCTACATTGTACAGACTTCTTTGGGATGTCACCGGTTCACATCCTCTCGTGTATGGGAAATAATTTCATAAAATAAAGAATAAAGAAAGAGAATTCTTTTAATAGAATCAAAATAATTTTGAGTATTTGATGAATCATTTACAGATCTAAAGTGGTTATCGACGATTGTGAAATGGATGTCACTTACACGAGCGATGACCAAGGGAAAAGCCTTTTGCTTGTTGCTATTGCTACATCCTTGTCAACTTTTACAATCCACCATCTTCAGCATCAAGGTTCCCAGAAAGGGGGAAAAGGTGCACGTACTTCTGGTGCTTCATTCAGTCAACAAGGTGGCAGTGGTTCAGCTTCCGCAAGCGGTTCCATGGCCTCAGGGGGAGAAACAAAGAAGAAAGAAAAGAAAATAAGATGGTTAGTACATAACCTTGCCACTAAATTATAGTAATGTTATTATTGTCTCCAGTTAACAAAATGTCAAACATTTTCAGGCGTGAACCTCAAGCAGGCGGTGCAACAGTCAGTACTCGCGTTTTGGCTCGACTTGAAAATCTTTTAAAATATCAGTTTGGTTCGCTTGCAAGGTATACTAAATTACTTTTGACTTTTTAAACTAATTAGCAGCTTTTGAATGATAAAGATAGTTAAGCTAACTTTATGACCATTGCAATGATTTTGCAGAGCTTTCAAAGATGGAAATGTAGAGAAAGTAAGCAGGCTCCTGACGAACTCTCTTTCCGCCTTGAATGACCTATCCGAAGATTATCTCTTTTTACAAGTGCCTGGGAACTTCCTTCGCTTCCCAAGCTGCATTCGGGTACCTTAAAATTTAAAAATCAAAATACAAAAATAAGATATTGCGATTTAACAACAATTCGACCAATAAAATTCTTAAACTTGAATTTCAGAGCGGCATAGACGACGTTTTGTACTCGTTTGAAACGTCAGAGTCTCTTCCCAGCTCAGCAAATACTCAACGAACAACCTCTTTCTCCTCCTCCTCAACTTCCTCCTCAAGAAGACGATCGAAAGACTTACACAGCTTACCTGTCTTCCATTGTCACGGTTCCTGTCTCATGTACAAAGGATTCCTTATTACATCCCATCTGGAAAATGACCTCGCATCCTCGTTTCATGGCTGGTGGAGAACTCAGTTAGGTTTATGGGAGGGCATTAAGCGAAACGCTTTATTGGAAAGATGGAAGCCAGTCTCCCGATTAGCTTTATGGCAGGAAACTTGCATACAAAATAAAACCACTGTCATGGCCCCACCTCCAAAGAATGTAAATCCGACAACTGAGGAAGGAGACGACATCACCTTATCAAGTAGATCTTCAGTTACAGGAGCTCCAAAATCCGTGCGTTGTTTCTCGGGACTAGTCGGAATTGTAAGTTTTTTTATAATTTTTCTTGTACATTAATTACATATTATTAAGTTTAAAAAAGCAAGATTCGAGAACCCAATGGCCCACGATAAATGTCCAATAAATTCAAAAAGCAAAAATTATGACAACGCCTGGATTCGAACCAGGGACCTCAGTATCAGTGCGAGATACTCTGGGCATTTAATTTAGGAAGAAACCCCATAGTCCTGACATGTGTACACCACCATTCGATGCATTCTATCATGTACAGAGACGTCCCCGAGCCGTTATCGCATACCTGAAGAGTGCCTTGACCACTAGACTACGTTGCCACCACGTGAATTTAGAGGCCAAAATACTATTTATAAATTTACGCATGGTTTTTTCTTAAAATAGGGAAACTTCACACTTGGTTTTGTTCTTGAGCATTTGACTGACTGTCACGGATCAGTTGGACCCGATGCCGACTGGCTTCGCCGAGCGATGGCAACGATTTGTCGGCTTTACCAGTCCGGTCTGAGTCGAAGCTTTGAGTGCTGGTTGGAGGAGAAACAAGGAGGAAGGGAGGAGTACCTAGAACTTTGTGGAGCATCCTCCTCCCTCTCGTCAAACTCTTCCAAACGGTCTTCTTCTTCAAATGCAGTTATTAACCAACAAGAGAGAATTGGTAGCAGCTCCCTAGTTAATTCTACGTCTTTCAATAAATCATCAACATTACCTAGAAAGGTGCCGGCGACAGGAAGTATTTTGAAAAATACTGAAGCTTCCCTCAATTCATTACCAAACTTTTCTTGTCCAATTCATTCTCCTGGTACGGCTGTTTGTAATTCGACAACTATGCCATTAGCTGGAGGTGCTTGTACTTGTTCATCTTCCCAGTCAGTTACTTCGTCAAGTCCAATTATGAAAAATTTCATGATATCATCGTCTTCAACTTCGTCGTCATCTTCGTCAACGTTCAGCAGCGGAGGAATTCGTTCGGGCATAACTGGTGGTACAGATCCAAATTCTGCTGAGGATTCTCGAGTAATAAATGGGGAACATCAGTATGATTCAGATGGAGAGGAACAGGATGCTGATGATACCACAACAGGCACGGGCAGTGATAACAGCTCCTTTAAATGGGTATGTGAACAAACTGTACTTCATGATCAGACTTTAAAAAATATTTAGGTTATAATGGTGAGTCATTTTATGATTTTAAATTTTCAGTATGAACGCGCCGGAAGTGAATCCAGTGGTTTCACAGGAACTAATCAGTCATTTGGAAATGACGTTAAACATATTAGGTAGAAATTACTGTTTTTACTTTCAAAAGAAAGTTGGTTCATGTGTATGAAGTATGTCTGTGTTTTTTTATATTAGGGTAACAAGAGGAAATGTTCTATTTGACTACATGCAAGTTGAATTTGGTCGTGGTGTAATGCTTTCTTCTAAGGACATTCATGAAGGATGGGCGGCCACTGTAAGACATAACTTTCGACAAAGTTGTACTGTTATTCATAGTATTCTTCATAAAGCAGCAAACGCTCGGGTAAAATTTATACGAAAATCAAATAGAAATTATTCAATTCAGTTTTTCATGAGGTTTGCTGATGTTTTTTTCATTTTTTAAATATGCTCCGTTACAGCAACGTCTTGAGGAACGTGGCCAAGACAAAAAATGGGTGAGTCTTGCATTGGCCCCAATATCGGAGCATGGAATCCTCTTCAATTGCCAAATCACTGACCCGCGCGATCTTCACAAGAAGAAGCCTAGAAAACGTGACATATGCTACTGGGTTGTTGGACGAATTTATCCAGATGAAAGGGAAATATATGTTTGTTATGAGGACGGACCACTCTCCCAAAATATTGTGGAAATTGCATACAAAATAGCTTTAAATGTTCATTGTTGACAAACTAGCAACAAACACAGCACACATAATTATAGTATACTTAAATTCATTTATTATTAATAATTCCACTTTAATTTAGGTCTTTGTTTCTGAATTTTTATACCTTCATTTCTCACATAATTTATCATAGTTATTTTTTATTATTGCTATCTCGAATCGAATGTACTCAATACAAGTTACCAAATCAAAGAGTAAAAGTAAAAAATTCTACAAATCTAACTTTTTGTATCAATGTAGTCCTATGAATTGCTTTTTATATATTTTTTTCTAAATGATGTGTTTGTCATACGAATTTTTGGTTTCATCACAAAATGCATATTATAAATAGGAAGTATTACACAAGTTGATGTTATTGTGAAGATATAAATGTTTGCAACATTTTAATGAGACTGCGCAATTTCCGAGAAGAACACAAGTATGTCATCAATGGTGAACTCCAACGTAATTTTGGAGCCTGGATAACATCTGCTAATTAGGCTTTCTATCGTCTTGTACTGTACAATAAATTCCTCTTGCATCGCTCGCCAAACCACCTAAACCAATTAAACATTAGCAATTTTAAAATTTGAATGAAAATTTCTTTCAACTCATTTAAGGCCGTATTTAGTAAATGACTATACACTCACCTGAAGTAAATTCTCTTCCTCCGATAAATGCTTTTCAACCTTTTTGTACAATGACTCCAGACCTTTCTTCACTTCTTTGGCGGGATACTCCTTGATTACTCGCTTCAGTTCTGCTCTACTGAAAGCCATTTGATAGCCAATTTCTGATTCTTTAACGCCTTGACTTACTTTAGCAATGACTCCCTCAAAGAACTCCTGTAAAACATTAAGTATGGCGATATTTTAAATAAAATCAATAAATATAATGCAGACACTTAATAAAATATAACTCAATATCAAATTTACATTCAGTTTAATCAACGGCTTTCCAAAGTATTTTGTCACATAGCCATTTAAAGCTTCATTGTACTTTGTCTTTGCATCCTTCTTCTGCTGTTCCAACGCCTGAACTTTAAGTCTAGACAGTATGGAATGTAGCCGATGAAAATTTTCCATTCTAATAACTTCCCCAGGCGTCTTCCCACTTTCACCAGAGAGTCTCACAATCCCATCAAAAACAGCGTTAAGCATTCTCACATACCACTTTTCCAAATCACTTCTCCTCGCACTATTCCCAAATATTGACTCAGCCATTGCAGCAAAGTCCTCAAAATCTGTGACAAACGCCAAAATACCCGGTTTCGCTTTTCTTGGAAGACGACTATCATTGATGGCTTGTACATATGAGTTCATTAATCTATCAAAACTTCTCTTCTCTTGAACCAATACCGAGCCAAAAATCATGCCAATGTAGGTACTAGTGTTTTCCGCTTTCAAAGCATGGCTTCCCAAACGAACCATAGCACCCAGGCAAAAGCTTGCCTCCATTTTTTCGTAATGCGACAAAAATGACACAAGTTCTTGTTCAATAGATCCAAATAGTTTAGCCATGATTCTTCTCAACTCCCCACCCCCACCACTGCCCTTTGATGGTGACATTATACTAACGTTTCCCGACGATGATGATCCTATCTCCAAGCAGAAAAATGTCGCAATAAACTTTTCTTCATTATTTACCGCTGGCTCTAGTCCTTCCAAAAGTTGTTCCAAAATGTCGTAAAAATGCTGTCTCTCTGACGAATCCACAGACCCTTCGCCAGATCCCTGACTTTCCGTATCCCCTTCCCGATTCGCTAAACTTCTCGTTTTCCCAAAGAATCTACCCCGAATTCGCAAGTCATTAGTACTCCCTGTCAATCTGCTACTTCCTGAGGACGAAGACCCTCCTGCCACACTACCGCTTATTCTTGTTTTCGCTTCCTCAAATAAAGCTTTCACATTCCTTTCATAAATTTTCTGAATTGATAAATTGTAAGTTGTCAGCAGCGAGGAATATGCGTCGTTATCCATTTGTTTTAACCAACCCATCAATTTAGTGTACGGAGTCAACTCTTGGTACATCGAGTTCAAAACAGCTAATCTCAAAGAAGTTATTGTAGGAGGCATGCTATCAACTGAAGAAATGTTGCCATGGTGTTTAAACAATTTAGCCAAATGACTTGTTAAATTATGAGAAAATTTTTGCTTGAACTTTTCCAGTCTCCTTTTTTGATCCCCTACTGCCTGCATTTTAAGCAGGGCTGGATGTATATTTTCTTCAATATTTAAAGCTTCTTTCAACGCATAAGCGTCTTTCGTCGCTTTATTAATTCCTTCAAGGCTGTTGAAGTCTGCATTAAGAATTTGTGAGCCCACAGGAAAGTCAAGGGCTTTAATCACAGTTGTCAGTTCACTAAGCAACAGTTGATTATTCCGAGCGGCAGTACCCATTTGAGAATTTTCCTCTTCAATTTTCTCCACAGCGGACTTGACATGCGTTACCGCATCCTGATAATCGACAAGTTCTTTTTCAATCTCCTCCAACTGGTTTATAGACTTGTCGATTGAGTCCATCAAGGAATTAACTTGAACCTCCGAGTCCATAATACTGTGAATATTTTCCCCATCAAGAATTGACAGTTCTTTTGCCAATTGTTCCATAAATGCTTCAGCATTTACTACAGCATTCTCCGCTCGTCCAAGAACCTTCTCAAGGTCAAACTCTTCCCTTTCTGTAAGGCCAAATTCTTCATCTCCACTTTCAATCATTTGACTGTCTTTGGGTACAGATGAAATTGCAATATTTTCAGCGGCACGAGCTGCTTCATCGTCTTCATCCACTTGGTAATTTACAAATTTTGGTGGTCGGTGCATTCTCGAACATATTTGGTGGAGGAGAGAGAAAAAGGCGTCCTTTTCCTCCGTTGAAGCTGCCAGCCAATGGTAGGATTTTTCTAGTTGCAGGTCGAACTCCAAGATTTCCTGTGTTACAAATATAACGACAACTTATTCTTTGAACTCTAAGACATCGTTTTTTTAAATTTAACAAAAAGACAGTTATTTCTCTTACCTTGCCCTTGTAGTTGACTTCTTTTAAACTGGAAAGTGTCCATTCTTGTTTCCTTTTAAATCCTTTCTCGGTCTTCTTCACCTAGTTTATCAATTCATAAAAAAAATTCAATCAAAACAAAGCTAGTTATGTAGTTCATCACGTCATTAGAATCAATTGATATTATTAGATAAATAATTGCTCAAGTTACCAAATAAATAGTAAATCTAATCGGTCTCTCTATACTTCCCGTCATACATAAATAGGAAGGAACCTTCTTTTTTCTTGTCGGTTTCTGAACACAAACCACTCCATGAAGCCTTTCCTTGGTGGACTCAAACACCTCCTTTTGCAGCTCAAACTTTACTCCACTCATTCTAATTTGTTATTTTACACTGGAACTTTTATAAACTAAAACACAATTTTGTAAGATAATTAAGTCAACCCAAACAAAAGTTCTCTGTCTGTCATCTTTCATTAAAGACGACCACAGAAGCATTACTTTTGTCATAAAAAAGCCATTTGGAAAACTAATTAACGATTCACAATATATCAACAATTACATTACATATTTATTTATTGCAGGTAGTAGACTAATTGTTTATTGTTTTGGCTGGTTTATGAAGCGATCAGGTGATATGGTTGGTTGGTTGGATGAGAGATTATGAGAATGAGGCGGATGTAAAATGCAAACAGAAGAAGAACGGATGATGATCTGACAGGAAATCTTCTACTTGTATTGCTACAATGTATTTTTTTATGATGTTCATTTGAACTACTTTATGCTTTGCAAAGCCGCCCTCTGATTTTGCAGCCGAGTAGTGTACCAAGTTTGTTTACTACGTGGACAATGTGATGATGATAAAAAAGGCAACGTGATTCTTGTGGTCATTGGTCATGTGCTGAAGTTTAAATAAAAAGAGATTTTTACGATAATTTTACTAACTGCAAAAAAAATTCGGTGTCATTGTTTCGTAATAACAAGAAAGTAGAAACGAGAGTTAGTGCGTTTTATTGTGATTTTTATTTTTTTGGAGGAGTGCCTTTGGTCTAAAAAATGTGCAATAATTTTGGGAAAAGATAGTAAAAGTAGTGGAAATATTTTAAGGCAGGTTTCAATCAGTGAGTGATTTTTAGTGGATTTTAAGTATCTTAGTAATTAGTAGGTAGTCACAATGTCTAAGATTTTTACACCGACAAATCAAATCAGACTGACAAATGTGGCGATTGTCAGGATGAAGAAGGGAGGAAAACGGTTTGAAATCGCGTGTTACAAGAATAAAGTTCTGTCGTGGAGGAATAAAGTGTGAGTCAGCTAGTTGTTTAGTAAACTGACATTCAGGTGAAGAATGGTTAATTATTTGCTTGCTTTTGCTTCTTTTATTTTAGAGAAAAGGACATTGATGAAGTTTTGCAAACCCACACCGTTTTCATCAACGTTTCCAAAGGTCAGGTGGCAAAAAAGGAAGATCTTACTGCAGCTTTTGGTAAAGATGATCAGACAGCTGTTTGTACTGAAATTTTGGAGAAAGGTGAACTTCAGGTGTCGGGTCGTGAGCGTCAGACTCAATTAGATGAGCAAGTGAAAGATGTTGCAAATACCATTGCGGGTACACTACAATAATATTCCATTTAATTTAAGATCTTTAACGTGGTATTCAATATTTTGAGGTCATCTCATCATTTTGTTCCTTTTTATAGGGTTGTGCATCAACCCAGACACGAAGAGGCCTTATCCTAATTCCATCATTGAAAAGGGCCTGAAGGATATCCACTTTTCGGTAAAACCCAATAGAAACTCAAAACAGCAAGCGTTAGAGGTCATCCCACAGTTAAAAGAGGTGATGAAAATTGAACGAGCTCAAATGAGAGTGAGAATATCTGTTACCGGGAGCATGTGTAAAAGTGTCGCTGAGAAAGCGGGTAAAATGGGGAAAACGGAGCAGAAGGAATTCACTGGAAATTCATTACAAATGGTAATATTTTAAACACAATTACTAAACTGCTAACAGTGCGGAATTTGTTGTAATTATAATCTTCTTTTTTATGATTCTAGACTCTTCTGTTAGATCCCGGGTTTTACCGAGACCTGGATGAGTTGATTAGGGCGGAAACAAAGGGTCATGGAATTTTAGAGGTTTTGTCATTAAAGGACGTTGAAGATAGTGAAGAAAAGATAGAATAGCTTTATTAATGTCCGTATTTTTCGCTTTTTTAATGACGTTTTTCAAAAAAAAAAACTAATAAATCGTTCACTTCTATGAAAAGTTCTTTAATGGTATGATGCACATGTTATTTTATTTTATTTACATAATTCATATTGGGGTCCATCAAAAAATCGGAATCTTAAGAAGTTTACATTTTACGAAATGGGGTCCTCCTTTATGTATATAGTTTCCTCTTGATTGTCCATTTTAGCAGCATATCTGGCTAATGTAAACAGAAAATCTGATAGCCTATTCATATAAATAAGGGCATCCTTGTCAATTTCATCTTCAGCGACCAAAGGCGCTATTGCTCTCTCAGCTCTCCGACAAACAGTTCTTGCAATATGAATTGCAGCACTTGCTTTACCTCCGCCCTGGAGAATGAAAACATAATTGTTAATTAAATCAGTACCAGAGTACCATTAAAATTTTAAGGTGAGCCTTAAACACTTATGATTGCTAACCGGCAAGATAAAATTAACCAATTCTGGTAATTGTTCGGTGTACTCATCGATCCATTCCTCCAGTTCTTCAATGTGTTTGGGAGAAAATTGTACTCTTTTTAAGTGCGCTTCCCTGGCTGAACTTTTTGGCGTTGCGACTACAGACGAAATGTCCTATAATTCACATACAACAAAATGATGCCTTTAAAATTAGCAAATATAGGACAAACCTGAAAGCTACATTGTTAATTTACAAACCTGAAAGCTACATTGTTAATTTACAAACCTGAAAGCTACATTGTTAATTTACAAACCTGCAATAGACATTGAATCCTTCTCAATCTTTCTTCGTAATCATGCCCATTGTCAATTGCAAATTCACGACACAGTGCAATATGAGATGACAGTTCATCTGTAGCCCCTAAAGCATCAAAGAATTTGTCATTTTTTACACGTCTTTCTCCAGTAAACAAGGCGGTGGTCCCTTTATCCCCAGTCTTTGTGTAAATTTTCATTGACCTCCATTCCGAAGTTGAGAAAAATCGCTTCTCACTATAATAACCATAGCAAGACTTCTTTGGAATTACTGAAGAGTACCTGTTAAATATTATGTAAAAATTCCATGCAAATCATTAGAATCCTAGGGAGCCCAGTCCACTATAAGCTACTGATATTTAAAATATTTAAATAAAAAAGCACTGTACACCGGCTCCAACGTACTCCTCAAAAAGTTGTTATTAGCCAACTTTGTAGTAGTGGTACTCATTCTAAGTAATTTTAGAGCAAAAACACCACTGCTCTCTCGTTTCCCCATTTCAGTGAAAATTTTACTTAATCCGTTTCTGAATAAAAGTTCCATTATTTCGTGAAAATATTTACTGAGCAAATAAACTTTTTTTAAAAATCCGATAAAAAGGTGTATGGTTATGTTTTGTTGTACTGGCTGTCAATTTCCATCATCGTACAACACTGACCATGTGGCAAAGCAAATTTTTTATCATGTGCGAGATGCGAGCATAAAAGTTGTACTTGTACATAGGCAATGTAATAAAGACTGGATGAGATGAGGTTGAGTTTGTGCTTTTGGCATCTCTCAGAGATGAGTTGTTATAGTGCAATATTCTACAAGATTAGGTTTGTAACTTGTATGAAAATCTAAATAATTCGACGAAGTAATATCAATGCAATATTTTTAGACAAGAAATAATAATCAACTTATGAATTGGTTCAATTTATTAATTTGATGCGAGGAATAATTTAATAAAGTCAAATAAAAATTGAATAATAACAAGGAATTCTTAAGCCTTCTTTTCCATATTTTCTCACAATGCCCCAAATGTTCTACAGCTTTTTCGATTCAAACTGCAAATAATCTGGAATTTGTCTACGTTGATGGTTACCACTGCTATTCCCCTGATAAGTCATACTATGACCGTTTATCATCGCATTGTTATTTTGTGTACTCCCTGCCGCCGCCGCCATCATATGATGGCCTTCATAATATTCCTGCGCCCAGACCATTAGAGGTAACGCTGGAAGGGCGAATGGCATTAAGGAAAGTATCAAAGGAATTTGAAAGAGCCCTGGTCCCATAACTTCCAAATATTTGTCAACATCAATTGTCGGGTTTCCAGATTTACGTGTACCACCATTATGTTGAGACTCTAGTCTTCTTCCTGAATTACCAGGAAACAAGTCTCGTTCGGTATCCTGAAAAAAATCCAAACACAGATCACATTTTTAATTTCACTGCAACTGCATGTTTTTTATAAACATGTTTGTTACACTACTCACCCAATCGTTTTTTCTGTTTAATTCCTGCGATGGCCTGTTCACCAGCACTGCTGAACCCACAGATGAGTAGGAAGACGGTAAAGTGGAATACTTGCCCTCAACCGAAGAAGATGGAGGAGGTTGCAAACTAGCTTGTCTTACAAAATTGTTTTTCGACAACCATTCCTCTTTCCCATTACCTGTTACTCTGATGGCACTGACCATCAAAAATTTAGAAATGATTAGGTTGGCAGCAATAAAGATTGCAAACATTTTAGGGAATTTTTTAAAAGTTAGAGAATGCTAAAAAAAAGTATAGCTTGTTCAAAAGAGTAATGATCAACTTTCTCTTCAATTCCTCTGTATTTATATAAGTTCTCAGTCAACCCGATTTTTTTTTCGAGAGAGATTTTGAGGTTGCCTTTTTTGAGTATGCCTTATTCATTTTCAATTTCTTCAAATAATTTACACCGCATTATCATCTTGTCACTGACACCTGTGTGATTAGTTTTGGTGATAAAAAACTCATAAAAACTTCATATTTAACGCTTTTAACTACGCTTCGCTACGCAGTCAATAGTCCCTTTCCTTTCGCGATTAGTTGTCAGTAGTGAGCTTTTAATGAAAATGTTTATTATTACCGTTAGAGCAAAACGGCCACTAGGACGATCAACCCGGGTTTCAAATTCACTTCTAAAAAAATTTAAATAATAATTTATTCCCCCTCGCTTCCTCACAAGCTATATATGTATCATTGATTCGTCGACATGAATCCATACTAGTTATTTCTTCATCAACTCATAAAAATTGTCTTGCTATCGCAACTCAACCGCTGTTTTAATGGCATTTAAAGATGAAAGGGTTACAAGATGCTTTAAGGGCTCATTCGCATGATATTTTTAGATGGGCTAGTTCTTAGCAGCTCCTGATGCCGTCAAAAGTAATGCTGTGATGACATAACGTGAAATATGGGCGAAAGGTCCTGAACCGATAAAATAATCTTTTTTTAATAACAACTTAGAATGCGGATGAGTTCAAGCCATTCTACTAGAACGCATTCTGGCTCGGCACCACTTGATTTCACATGGCAATGCTATGAATCACGGTCATTGTTATCGACATCGACATTGCACTTCAGTTCCTAAAGAAGGGTCGTTCGTTTCATCATAAATTTATCCCAACCAGATGTGTGAAAAAGCGCAACAGTGCAAACCAAAAACACGATTGTTCTTTTGCTCGACTTTAATTGTTAGAGAAAAAAGACAGTCGCATTTTAAAGGTTTTGTATGAGCAGTCACTCTGACTTACTTTTTCACATCTACCTATCAGTATCAGCAATGGCTAAACTGAACTTATCAATACAACTTTATGTTTAGTCAGATACTTTCTAAGAGATGATACGATACTCCTTTCCCGATTTATGTGATGGGCTATGTAATTTGAACCCTTTTTTAAACGTATGAATATTTTTAAATGATACTCAATATTTCGATATTTCTTATTAATGGTGATGCGTATGTAGTCAAGTCAGTAGGGATAAAGCGTGCCATTGTTTTCATTTATGCCTTTTTGTGCCCAGTGCCCACAGTGCACATCGCATCATCATAAAAGTCATTTCACGTGTAAGTGGTGGAAGTGGGAAGGTGGACGTGGACAGTGACAGTTCCTGTCAACCGTGAACAAAATCTCCCGAAAAAAAGATTAAACCATATTCAAGTAAATGTCATCATGACTGCTTTGCATTGTTCGAAATGGCTTTCTTTCCTTCGTCGTTCGTTGCACTTTATACGCTTGCTGTTTTTTTTGAAATTTAATTATATATTTTTTTTCTAATGAATGTGGATGTGATTGTTATGATAGAATGCTTGCATACAATAGCTAATGTTTAGTACAAATCTGAAAGTCAAGTTGACTTGACCAGTTAAAGTCTTTGCTGTTGATTTGCAATAGTAATTTACAAATAGTAATTTAATTTCTCTCAAAAACCAATAAATCTTAAGATTCTATTAACAAACACCCTATCAAGATGTCAATTACTGCAAAACGTAGAATATCAAGTTCACAGGATGATAATAATAATAGTAGAAATCTCATCCAAACAAACTCAGATACAAATGCAGAAAATTCCAACACAAATCTGCTTAATAATAGTGGTAACGGTCGCGAAGAGGAAATTGATGGGGAGTGGGATATTATCTTAGAAGCCAAATACCCTATATTTATCACCTTTCTTTTCTTGGTTCAGTACTGGTCATATATGTTGATAAGCGAGTTGGGATTTTTCAAAGATTTTGCTAATTTGTTGGTATTTTCGTCGGAAAAATGGTATCAACCTTGGAGATATTTTACTGTAGTTTTTGTTCATCAAAAGTAAGTTTAAATTGATTTAAAAATCAAAATCTGAGGAATCTTCATGAAATTCATTAATTATTAATGAAAACTATGTTTCAAGCTTTGACCACTTGATGAACAACATGGCGAAACAACTCCAGTTTGGAATTGCATTGGAGCTTAAGTACGGATGGAAGCGTATTGCTATAATTTATTTCACTGGGGCTGCCTGTGGAACTATTCTCCATTTTTTGAGCTATTTTGAAGAAGGTGCCATTGCTTTCGGATCTTCATGTGCAACAAGGGCGCTTCTCTGTGCTAATATTCCTCCACTTATTTTGGTAAGTACGCAATAAACTGAATGATAATAAGCTTTCCTGCTTTTGAACAAAAATTTACTACCGTTTTAAATAACTTAATTCATAATTATTTCACACATTTATCTTTTCCAAAATCAGGATTGGCGAGATCATTGGAAATACCATGGGAATCCCTACACCACAATCATTCAATTCCTTTACAACTCAACATTAATCTTGTATGTCGTATGGAATTTCCATTTCGATCTCTACTGCTTGTTTACATCCTTCCACTTATACTTTCTCGAAGGAGTATTTCCATCGCGTCGTGCCATTTCATGCATCGCTCATGCAGGAGGATGCATTGGAGGATTTATTACAGGAACGGTTCTTTTATCATCTTTTTATTCCTCTTCCTCCTCTTCAACATCATCATCATCCGAAGAAGACTCTGACGACATGGGCTATGAAAAAAACATTATTCCTTTGATAACTTTAGTTTCCGCTCTAGTTATTAATTTTGCCTAGAATATTTCCATTTTATATTTATAACATCCACAAAATATCCCATTCATATATATTAACAATAAAAAGTAAAAGTTAATAGAGTAATTAATCTACTTTTTCCACGTCATTCATCCTAGCTTGCATCTTCATCTGGTAATAAAAAAATTCATACGTTTTTCATTCTTCCCTTTTTATCAGATAATTAAACAAACACACACGAAACATGTCCATTCACCTTCTCTCTCACAGAGACACAATAAAAGAAACTTACGTAATACGCAAAATTTCCACCCATAAAAAAATATTTAATTTTTCCATAATAAAACGGTAGCAATAAAATGTCAACATTAAATACACGAGCACATTATGTGCATGCTAATATTCACATATGCTATTTGATTGACTATTGTTACAAGTTACGAGCAAGTAAAGCTAACAAACAATGACAAATGAAATCCAAACTTTTGCTTACCTCCATTTCCACCATGCATGGATGGATCGATGGATGGATGGATCATGAATTTATCATAATAATATCATTATGATCCCCCACCTACTCATGTCGTTGTCATGTTAATTTGTTATTTATCCTTTTATCCTAAATCCATAATAAATCCAGACGTGCAAATTTTTTATTTTCATTTAACCCTTTTATCATTATCCCACTTTTCTAAATGGAATCAGCGAGTATCCTTCATGGTTGAATTACATGATGTAATTTTTGACGTAGGATCCACCAAGTAAGCCATTAATACCATCATGCAAATCAAGTAAACAAAATGCGCGTGCATTATCATGCATTTGACTATGAATTAGTTTCACTCTCATCAAACATCCTTCGTTCCTGATCATCATCATCATCACTAAAATAGCTACTAGACTAAATGTTATTCTGGATTGTACTACATTTCTGTCACATTTAGCACAATAATATTCAACACCATTAAATTTGGAGGATCACTAAAATAGCACGTCTAGTCAATAAAATATATAACATGCATAAAATTATATCATTATTTGGTTGGCGAATCTGTTTTCTCTCTTTTTATTTTTGCAAATGATGAAGAAACCTGGTTCTGAACATGCTTGTCACCATTCACCATGCATAATATATTGGTAACAAGTTTTGCGTATGCCTGGAAGTAAAAATCCCATTCAGAATATATTATACCCTCACACGTTGGTTTTTTATATTGCTAATTCATTATTGAAGACGATGACGGTGATTCCATCTCGAAGATGTTTTTTGTCGCCTTTTTGTCTACATCATGCTGTTGAGATGAGATGAGAGTGAGGAAACCTTGATCAGATCAGAGACCAATGATCAAAGACCGTGATCGATAATATTTATAATGACCGATTCCATAGTTCCATGCAGCTTAATCACCATGTCGGTTTTGCATAAATGTCCTTTTGCAAGAGCTACTTTAAAACCAACAGATTTTATATCTCTTTAGTACCTATGCACCACTTCTGCAAGTTATAATCTCACGTGGCACATTAATTTACTCAAGCCTCAAGTGTGTTATGCTTGTAGATTTTGCTCCATGACTTTTCATCAAGTGAGGTGGAATTTCCACAGTGAAATCTCATATAATATATTCTTAAAATACCTGATTTGCTATTTACTACTGTGGAAATTAAAAAAACATATTGAAAATTACGTCGACACTTTACAAATCGCTCACCACGATGATATCGTTCATTGTAATGCTTTTTCGCTATCGGTTTTAAAGCTGTAATTTGAATGGAACCCTCTGCGAGTATCAGCGATAAAGTTCTAATTGCACATGCATATAGGTATATTTTTTACTTAACAATTTAAAATTATCAGGAGACAATAATACGCAGTAAAAAAGGCAATCTCAGGAAGAAAAAAATGCAAAACTGTTTTTGTCTGTACTTTTTTGTAACCGTAAAAATTATGTTCAGTCAAGTGGAAAATGATGATAATTAACATAAAATGAATGGTGAACGATGATATTGAATGACTGATACCGATCTTCTCCCGTGCCCTCCTGTATCATTTTGTTATATTGAAAAAAGAAACAAAAAAATTGTTGAACCCATGTAAATACACCTATAATACAGGTTTTAGTACTACACAAAATTACCAAATCAATAAAAAAGCAAATGAACTTGAATGATAAAAAGTAATTTCCATGAAAAATACAAATTGCTGATGGAGGATATCATCATCAGGTAAGTATTGAGATGCTGAGGCTGCTGATGTTTTACATTATAGCGAAATAACGATACACCTTCGCAGTTCGCATCATATTTGATAGCTAATACCCCGTTACAAATGGCAATACATGATGATGAATGTATTAAAAAATACATCCATACATATATTTAGGATATCATGTAGCAACTAAATATTTGATGGTATAAAAATAACAGGTAATAGATCGATGTTTGTTAAAAAATAAATAATGCACAGAGCATCATCATTTTTTCATCTCCAAAAAACGTGAGAGCTCCTTTGTTACTTAACTTTATGATAATGAGAGTGAATGAGAGATGTGATGATATAAATATGTTTGCAAATAGTAAAATAATTCACGTTGTAATACATGCCGATTGAGTGGTGTTGCTTTGTCAAAAAATTTGCATTTATTGCATTGATATTTTATAATAAATTATTATGATAATTGTGATTACAGTAGCAGCAGCACAAGCATCACTTCAAAAAAACCAAACCACTGCCGACAAACAAGACAGATTGAATGTTGATAGTGAATGGAGAGAGGCGAGATATGGATATATTCACAGTAAAAACCACGTTGTTTGCTTACTCAAGTCAAGTTTTGAAGTCTCTCTCTTCATCTCTTGGATTTTTGTTGAGAGAGTGACAAGTAGTAAAAGTGCAAAAACACAAATCAGTGACAGTCGATTCAGCACACAAACCTGCTTTTAATAGAGATTGTGTTGTCTATGCTGCTGCTACTATGGATTAAATGATAATGATTTTGAGAGTTGATCAGATTCAATCGAATTCAGATTTGTGTGAAAAAACAGCTTGCAGCACTAGTGGTAGATGTGGTAGTCTAATAAGAACAGTGAGAGGATCTCAGAGTAGCGGTTTTTATGCATATAGCAGTGTGTTTTTAAACCATATAGCACAAGAGCACAAGAACTATTTTCCCAATTCACATCTTTCTTGGAACGTCAAACACTGTACATTGGAACTTGTTGGAATAATAAATGGCTTAGTGGGAAACGGGATGATAATGGGCTTGCGTTTTCGTTGTTGTTTTTTTGCGATGATGTGGTGCACCAGTGGTGATTAGTATGGAACGACAAGGAAACTAGAAGAAAATAGCTTGCAACGGTGGTGGAAGACAAAGCTTTATCATTTTATCCAACATTCTCATCATCATCATCACCCTCAGCATCAAATTTTATCAGTCGCATCATGGAAGCGGTGGTAGAACAGCTTTTGTAGTGCAGTAGCTAACCAGTGATCTGTAATTTGATCATTGGTATGCCAAGTGAACTGACTTTGACTTGACGGTTAAAAAAGGATGACGATGCTGCTGGTGTTGCATCAATTGTTACATACCAGTGGAAATTTTTGATTTGCGGTGCACATTATGAAAAAAAGTGTCTGGTACACTTACAATTTTCATATTATGTATGAATCTGCATTGTGTAGTGACTAGTGACGTGACGAGTAACTTGCGTGAGAAAAAAAAAGTTTTTTTTAAAGAGAAAGAAAAGATGATGACAGCAGCAGCTCATCTGAACTTTAAATCTATTCAGCAATTTTCAGTTTTGCTAACGGTGTCATTGTTATCATCATTATCATCAGTGTTGTTTCATTCCAGGAGGAGAAGACGGCGATTGCAAAATGCATTTCATTATGAGTTGATTTTTGGGTGGCGGCGGTGGTGAATTTATTGAGTTTGATACATGATAAATTTACCAATGTTAAAGGGTACATTGAACTTGTCGAGGGAGCTATTAATTTCCTATTATTTCATAAATCGACCTAATTTTTATTATTATTTATATAATAGGAATAAAAACGAAATTAGTACAAATATTTGCCAAAAAAGTCATTATCACTCTTGTCATCGTCGTCGTCACCGTTACCATCTATTTCATCTAATTTGTTACATGGACAAGTATTTTTTTGTACATGAATTGTGACTGTTGTCTAGTCTGACTTGTGAAATATTGTGAATATGAAAAAAAATATCGGTGATATAATTACTTATATAACTTGTGAATATTAATTGATAAATTGGAAAGATTGTCTGGGTGTACAAAAAAAGAAACGAAAAGACAAAGAAGAATGGAATGGAATGCTATCCATTGTGTAAAAAATGCACGCAATACGCCGGCAGTTGAGTGCTTTTTTAATCAACCTATTTGCAACCTTGATGACTTTTAAATAAACTTTTTTTTTGATGTAGTATTTTTATAAATTGTTTTAAATATTGAAATGCTAGCTGGCTGGCCTTAAATTTTAATATCAGTGACAAGGAAATAAATAATATATTAATTTTAACATCGCTACGTGGATCAACAGCAGTTTTTAAAGGAAAACATTACGTGTTGTTATAAAAAGCGGAAAGAAAGAAAGGAACTTATTTTGATTTGACCCAAAGACCTGTAATGTCATTTGGGAAGTATAGGATGGATGAAAGCCGGATTAAGTTACTGCTGCTCAAACCACTGACAGAAGTTTACAGCGAGAATGTACCCCGGCTCATTCATGGAGCAAGGTTAGTTTCTTGTGTGTTTTGATACAATTTTTTATATCAAGATTAAAATGCATGTCAAGCTATATAAATATGATAAAGGGCCAAAAAAGTACAGCCATTCAATGATTCAAAATAAAAAGCCGAATGAGTATGGTATGTTTGCATTTGCAAAAGGTGATTTGTATGCAATATGCAATTCTAAAACGAGACCCAGGGAAATTGTCGTATTAGCTAAAAGAGTGAAGTGCAAATATTTGAAAGAGAGGGTTCGCTAATCATTACTATGTTGTCACAAATATCATACGTAGGTTTAAATGTATGCATGTTGTGTACAGGTGAATTTTTTTTGACTGAATGAAGCATTTATGAAGGAACCCAGAAGCTTAATTCAGTTTCATGATGTTTTTTAAATCCTCTGAATCTTTACTGGGTACACAAACACAACTCATTGAAATATTCGACATCTGTCATTTTACATAAAACTGACCTTCCTCATTATCTCATATTATTTATCAAGCACGGAAATTGGGAAAAGGAAGTATATATAAATATCTATATGATATTTTAATTATAAACTTTGTAAATGTATTAGTACTTACTTTTCTTACTGGACAAATTTACTCGACATGGTTGATAATCATATCATAAAAATACCAAACTGAATATTTTTTAGGCTTTATTCGCTACTGTCTCAAATCCATCAACATACAACAGTACATTCTTGACATATATGAATGACACCTACATGCATGTTTTTTCTTTTAAAAAAGTAAACGTAAAAATACATTGGAAAAATACACTAAAATGAGCTGCTTCACAGTGGCTTAAAGTAGAACAACGATTGCTTGACGAATTCATTGCCTTTTTCTCAAACTAAACGCAGCTCATCACCATCATCTGAAAAAAGAAGAGTTGAATAAAAGCTTTCTTTCATGCAAATTTTAATTAGCGAAATGACCTAGGACTACTCTCAAATTATTTTGCTATTTTGTGTTGTAACATCATCATCATCAGTATAACAGTAGTAGCAATCAACAAAGCTATTCTTTTCTTAATTCTACAAAAATGTTAAACGCTACATATTATTACAATTTAGAACACAAACACACAAAATAATACAAACTACATTTACCTACAAATACACGTGAATGTATGAAAAGTACATCCAAACATTATTTGTTATTCCACATCTTCTACAAGTCAAAAAGCTATCATCACCACCGCACCGCTACCAGTATCATGGCTCATTAATTAAAATTGGTACACAAATCATCAACTTTGAATTAAAACAGATCATAGCTGTACTGAATAACTGAATATTTACTATTCCCTTTTTTCCATTCCACACAAACACATACCTAATTATTCGTACATTTTTACTCTCTCTATGTTGTATTTTTTCATGGCCATTTCCAATGTTTCGCGAAGTACATTCTCGAACCTTCCTTCCTGCTCCTCTCATTATCATCCACATTACGTCTTTATTCACATAGGTAATATTATAATCTCTCTCTCTCTCTCGTACACACTTGCAATTCAAAACGACATGTGTGATACAATATTTCAACTTTACAAAGTAGTGAGGAGGAAACTTTTCCTACTTCCTTTTTTCTTTGGAGGGAGTCACGCTTTTTCCCCGTGCGTTGTCATGGTTGATATAAGGTTTTATGGTACGTAACGTTCGTACATCACATCAGCATAGCAATACATCCCATCCTTCTTCCTGACGACTCTTGTGACATGACACGAAAATCCTCATTCCTCCATTCTTCTTTGTCTGCATTCTTTTATCATCTGTCGTGTCGTCGTCGTCTATGTCTAATGTTACCTAATGTACTAGGTGAAGTTTATTCCGTGTACAGATTAAAACCTTGTTGTTTTTTGTTTTTAAAAGTCATGATACCGAAAAACTAGCGAATATTTTTTTCAGTTTTTTCCTTCCTTTCTATCTTATAAAAATTCCCTTTCATCAGCCGCTTCTCATCTTGACTCTCTCTACTTTAGCCTTCGTCGCGTCTCTTCAAGTTTATCTAATCATCCACTCCAACCAAGTCACCGTCGATAAATTCATCACCATGCGCATATATGTACGTGTAACGTGTTATGTACCGTCAAGCCATGCTGATTGCATTGTAAAGTGCGGAATATATTACTAATTATAAAAAAACATATAGTGCACTATTCTGGCTATTATTAGATCCGAAAAAAGGACATACGGCTGTTACGTGTATATAAAAATTGGATGGGATAAAAAAATGTAATAGCTTTTCCGAGCAGGTCAGGTTTAAGGAGACACGCATTCATATTTTTCACTGTAGCCAAATCACTGGAGATTTTTCATGTTCCAACCTAATATTTTAATGCTATCTTTATCATATATACCATGCAGAATGACGACAAACGACAACGACAACCATTATCAGCTTTCATACCTGAGTTACTTACAATTAAGCTTAAAAAAGGTAAAGCATAGAGGTAAAAGGTAGTATTACGTCGTACGTCAATGCAATATATTATTTCCAAATTAGGAACCAAGACAAAAAGGAGGAAAAAGCATTTTCATTAAAACAGAGAAATATAAGCGATCATTATGGCTATTCTTATCATTTTTTTCCTGGCTTGTTATCGCATACGTAGTACGGAAAACATCATCAACATCAACACTCTTTCCACACAAATATCGACATGTTGCCCGTTGCCCACAAAAGTTTCAAGTGAACTCTCTCTTGGCTGGTCGCTGGCCTGGCTTGGCCTGGTTGTTAGCCTTACTGACACTGGCATGGCATGGCATGGCATACATTTTTTATGGA
>JAQFXM010001897.1:0-28241 GCA_034693345.1 Entomobrya multifasciata
ACTGCGACACCGTTCCCGTCCGTCTGCACAGAGACGGCAACAAAGATTCATCGAAAAGGTTATCCTCTGACAGTGGCAGGCTTGTGGAGGAAGACCCCAACAATTCTAAAGGAGTTTCCCCGAAGGGAGGTGACCTTGATTCTATGGACTCGTCTTATGATAGCCTCAGAGGTAGCAACAAAGATGACGTTTCCTCAAACAAGCAATCAGGCTCTTATGCAAGGGGACCCACAAGACATGGGGGACCCTTTACAAGCAGCTGGGCTGATGAAGTTGATCAGGATCAAGATGATTACCAAAATAATAGCAGTAGCGACATGGACAGTAACAGTCGAAAGGGCAGTTTGATAAGAGATCTGAAGAGAGGGGATCATTATCAAGTGCATCCTTCCCAGGAGGAGATGAGGAGACCTATGCCTCAAAGGGAAATGCCTAGACGAGTTATTATCCAGCAGACTAAAGTGGAAAATATGAAGAGTAGTGAGAGTGCTGTGGTAAAGCCCAAAGAGGCGCCACAGGTTCCACCTCAACAACAACAGCAGCAGCAACAAGAAGCTCAGAAAACTGAACCGGTGAAAATTCAAGAGAAGCCGATAATTGAGAGGGAGAAGGGGAAAGGATTTACGGCTTGGGGAGATAGGAAAAGGGAGGGAACTGCGGATAGTGGGGGAAGTGGACAGGGAGGGGATGGAGGGGATCAGAGTGAAAAGGAGAAAGGGGAGGGAGGAGATAAGGGAAATAATAAGAATAATTTGGAGGGTGATCTGAATGACAAGGGAGGTCACAAGGGAAGTAGAGAAAAGTTGGAGGGGGGAAGAGGAGACAGAGACAGGGATAGGCATTATGAGAGGGACAGAGGGGATAGGGATATTAGGTATATGGCCGGTGGTGAGAGGGATAGGAGAGGGGGATGTGGGGATAAGGGAAGGGGAGGAGATAGTAGGCAGCAGCAGCAAAAGCCGAGGAGAATGGATAGTTATGAACAGCAGAGGGAACGGGATCAGGGCGGGAAGAGGGATAATAGAACGCCGGATAGGGAATATGGTGGGGGGAGGAGCAGTCAAGAGAAGGAGAAGAGTGGAGTGGAAAAGACAAAAAGTGGGGAGAGGCTGGATAAAGAGAAGGAGGAGTTTGGGGGTGATTATGATGGGAATAGAGGTCATGGGAGAGGAGGAAGGGGTGGTGGTGGAAAGGAAAGTAGATTTGGTGGAGTTTATCAGCCCAGGGGTGGAAGTCAAGGAGGAGATAGAGAAAGAGGGGATAGGGATAGAGGAGACAGAGGTGGCTGGGGAAGGGATAGGGACTCGGGAGATAAGCAGAGGGATGGAGGTGGAAGGAATAGGGGAAGAGGGAGGGACTTTTATGATAAGCCGGGGGGTGGTGGAAGGAGAATGGAGGAGGAACGAAGGGGTGGTGGGGATAACAAGGAGGAAAGCGATGGGAAGAAGGGAGGAGGGGATAAGGATAGTGACCTGAGTAACAAAGGAAGTGTGGAGGATCTTGGACAAAGGGAGAAGAGCAAGGGTGGGAAAGGAGAGAAGGGGGAGAGGGAGGGTGATGGAGGGAAGGGTGGAGTGAAGAAAAGTCCGGGAACTCAGAGAAGAAATCAAAATGCTGCACAGAGTAGGGGAGGTGGAAGATTGCAAGGTTATGGACCTCCTTCAGATAAAAATCCGTTTGGAACAAGTGGAGGAGGACATGAGCAGGATGGAGGCAAGGTGGGAGGAGGGGATGGAGGGGTTGACAACAAAAATAGTAAACCTGCTCCTGTACCACTGATGGCTTTGGGAGATATATCGCCCCCTGGAAATATGCAGGGAAGTAAAGTTGGAGGTGAGAGAGGAGGAAGAGGCGGTGGTGGAGGGGAAAGAGGAGCCAGAGGTGGAAGTGGAAGAGGTTCAATGCCTCAGAGGGGAATGGGAGGGAGAGGTGACTCGGATTATGGAAGAGATGGCGGATATCGGTCAGGTGGACAAGGAAGTAATAAAAGTGAGAGAGGTGGCAGGGGAACTGGAAGATCTGGTGGTGGAGATGCCAAGCCGCTGATGAGTATTAACTCTAATGATTTGGAGGGAAGTAATGAATGGGGAGTTGGAGGAGAGAGCGCAGGGGATAGTGCGGGAGATAGTGGGGAAGACGATCAGATGAACAAGAGGTCGACTGGTGGACAAAGGAAAGATGGCAGGTGGGTGTTGACAATTAAAATATTTAACTTTTATATCTAATCAAATTAAAATGATTAACATAATTAAAATTTTCCAGCTTTCTAATTAACTTAACCTTGTCTCTTGTCTTTTTTTTCTCTGTCTGTCTTCTAATTGCTTGCTTAACTCTTAACCAAAAAAACGAATGATTGACCACCACTCAGCTTCATAAAATTTCAAAGTGGTAGAAGCTCCACCTCCTCTCAAGGTGGAGGTGGTAATAGGAATCTCTCTCGTGACATTTCTTCTTCCTCAAAAAACTTTCATCATTCTCACCATTCAGCTGACTCTGCTAACAATAACGCTAACTCCAAACTATCATCTTCATCATCTGGAGGAAAACTTTCCTCCTTGACAACCACCTCCTCCAATAATACCACTAATTCTTCTAGTGGCGGGGGCGGAGGTGGTGGATCATTCATTCACACTTCACAAACTTCATCCTCATCTAATTTTGAAATTGATTGTTACAGTAGTCATCACGATGATCATCAAGACAATTCCAAGAGTAAAGACTCCTCCAAAAATGCAAAGCAGCAAAGAGGCGGCGGTCCCCCATCATCCTCAGCAACCTCTTCAAATAACCAACTAGACAACTCCAAAGGTGGAAGCAGCAGCAGTAATGCCGCCACCAAAGATCGCCGTGTAAAGAATCCTCCTTACGACGCCCGCAGTTCAGTGAATAACAAAAATAGTCAGCAGTGGGGATCCACATCCTCCAATGACTCCTCCAACAAGACATCCTCCAAGGATAACATCGGCGGAGGTCAAGGTCAACATCAACAACAGCCAATTGGTACTCAACAGAATTCCTCTAATAACAATAGTTCCTCGAACACTTCCGGAGGTGGTGGTGGTGACGCCGGAGGAGATACCAAGTCCTCAAGTAACCTCCAAATTGGAGGTGGTGTTCCCTCAGTAACCTCCCCGTTGGATAACAGTGGTCCTCCCATGAAAACCATGATATTTGAAAACACCAACTTTAAAGGAATCAACAGCAGCAGTTCCTCCAATGTTCCTCCCTCCTCGAAAGTAGTAGGCAGCAAAGTAGAAGGAACGAAAAAGGCAGCGGTGGATGGCCTCGTAACCGACCTTCAATCCCTAACATTTGGCAAAGTTGATGTGGAAAGTTCAGATATTGACTTTGGAAACTTTAGTAGCGACGGTGGAGCACCCACATCCGGCGGTGGTGGTTCAAACATTCCAGGATCCACCTCCAATACAACCACTCCCAAACCAATTGGAACTCAACAGCAGCAATCCCGAGGATTTTCTTCCCAGCAAACAGCTTCCGCTACTGGTTCCGGTTCCAGCCATCAACCCAGCCCAATAAGCCCTCAAGCCGCTGACCTTAACGAGAAGGTGCAAAGTGTGAAAAGAATCTGGGAACCTTTAGTTTCCTCCATGGAGGCGGGTGTAGTTGGTGGTAATGATCATCATCAAACCCATCCCCATCATCATCCCTCCCACCATCATCACCATCCTGGGGCTGATACTTACACTTCCACAGGTTTTGGAGATCCCACCTCCACAACCACAGCTGCCTCTCTGGTGGGAGGTGGCGGAAACAGTTATGTTCTTCAACAGCAGCCCAGTAGTGCCGCAAGTCCTGCCCTTTCCGCAATCTCCAAACCCGATTCCAGCTCAAGCCCCACAATAGCTTCTTCATCATCCTCCAATGTACTTCGTGGAGGCAAGCCTCCTCAACAATCCCAATCTTCAATGGAAGGTCAAATGTCCTCCAGTCCGTTTGGAGGATACACCACATCCATGCAACAAGCTGGAAACTCTGCCTTCAGTAGCCTCCAACAACAGCCCGCTGTACCCAGTCCTCCAAGTATGATGTACGCCAGCAATGCTGGCCAAGCTCTTCACGCTGCAGGAGGTGGACCCCATGGCGGTGGAATGTATCAAGCTTTCCCTACAAATTTGGGAGAAAGTCCGCACATGAATCACCCCCGAGGTTATGGTCAATTTCCTCCCCAAGCCCAGTCAAATGCAGCTGCAGCAGGTCACTACGGACTTTTCCTGGCTTCTCCAATGGATTACCAGTCACTCAATTCAGCTTATCAGCAGTCTGCTAATCAACAAGGTCAACAAGGAAATGTTGGAGTTGTTGGATCTTCAAGAATAAGCCCGGGTCCAATGTCCACAACCACTGGAGGTGGTGGTGGACATTGGACCCGGGAGTTATCATTTCCTCCACAAGTAGTCTCATGAATATGAAGGCTGTACAGCAACAGCAGCAAAACTCTGGACATTCTGGAGGTCAAGCTGTAGCACCGCCAGGACAAGGTGGTGGATATTCCCTACAAAGTCATCATCATCCTCCAATTGGAGCACCACCCAGTGCAATGGGCCAGCACCCCCATTCCCATCATCATCACACCCTTCAGCCTTTAGGAAGCAAAGGAGGCGCTCCCCAATATTCCCAAGGTGGAGGTCATCCTCCACCTGGCAGTCAAGTATTCATTCCCTTTGACCCCAATCAAATTAATCTGACGCAGAACTTCCTCGGTTCTGCTATTTCTGCGAGAGGACCCCCACCCCCACAAACGCCCCCGGCTATGCAGGCTCTACAAAATGCAGGAAGCTATTATTCCACAGGAAACTCTGGACAAAGTTCTGGAGGTTTTGGACAACAATCTTCGCTGGGGGGACAAGGTCATCCCCAAGGTCATGGAGGACATGGGGGGCAAGGACCTCCAGGAAGTCTTCAACAGTTACATGTTGCGGTTGCCGCACCCAATCCAAATGCCCAAGTGTTGCAGGGATATCATTCAGGAAACCAGTTGGGACTTCAGTACCCAGCACAGTTGAATCTGCAAGGGTATAACCAACAGGTACGTTAAATTTGATAAGTAATTACTAGTGCTTAATTGGCTTGGCTTACTTTGATAATGTGATTAATGTTAAAATTTTAATGATTTATAATATTTTTAGGCTGCCGCCGCAAGCACGGTCTCAGCTCTTAACTTGAACTCGACTATACTTCGTAATGCCCCTGGGGGTGGACATCCTCAAGGATCCATGGCATCTGCCGGTGGTTATCTCAAACCATCCATGGATCACATGTCCCAAATGAAGTCCAGCCATGTGGACCAGCACTCCACATTGATGAACCAAAATAGTTGGAACTCAAGTGCAGCAGCGTTCTCACTTCACCAAGCGTTCCAACATGCTGCCGGTGCGGCACAACAGCAACAACAACAGCAAAATCAAAAGGCTCCGGGTGGAGGATCCAATGATGGAAGGGCTGTAGGGCCAAATAGTATTGGAGGTCAGGGCCAGCAGCAGCAACAGAGGAAAGGGAATCCTCAACAACAAGGGGTAGGGGTTATGACCCAACAAGGGTTGAAGTACGGATATTCTGGCCAGGTAAAATATATGAATTGGACGAAGTAGTTAACTTTAAAGCATTGAAAATTAAAAATGATGTGAAGTCCGGATTAGCACCACAAGTGCAATGATTAAGATTTAATCACCCACCTTGACTGATTTAGTGATTACTCAATTTATATATCAAATTTGTTAATTACATCGCTAATTAGACTTTTTTGCGTTTAATTTTTGAAACAGGTCCAGCAGCAGTAAAATAAATGAAGATTGAAATAAAGAAAAAAAGGACTTAACTAAATATACTTTGATGGTATCTCGGAGGAGGAGGTAAGGTGGTGTGTCGTCGTAGACAACTTTTACAGTAGTTTACCGCAATTATAAATTACTCTTACACTTAATTATAATTAAACTCTTGTTACATACATACATATTATAATCATCATAGTAAAACATTTATTATGGGATATTTAAACAAAAATGTAGAATTGTTTTTTTTGTTTCTCTTGTGCGTGTGTAATTTTTTTAGGATACAAGTTTTAAAAATACATAGTTATCTAAGTATAAAAGTTAAGGTTGAAACTTAATATTAAGTTTAAAATGCTGTGCTGCATGTCTGCACACATCATACATACATACATCGCATCAGATTTTTTTCTGTAAAACAAAAGCAAATTTATAAAGGTGACTTTTGGAGAAACAAAAATCCTTTTTTGTATTCTAAACAGAAAAAAAGGTTCAAGACTTTTACTTAATTTTCCCAAAAACAAAGTAGTCCGGCCGGCGAGATTGACCGGAGGAGGAGAGGAGATGAGTTCCCACACTACTGTGCATATACATACACCCCCACTTTATTGTGTACCCTTTGACCCTAAACAAATAATAACCCTTTGACTATGACTAAGAAAGTTACTGAAGAAGAAGAAGAGGTGGATTATATGAGGTGGCGTTGTTGCTAATAGGCAACAAGGTGGTTATAAAAAAAGAAGAAGGAAATAAATGTAAAATGGCTTGTCATTTTAATTTCTCTTTTTGGTTTTTTTTTGCAATGAACAAGTTTACAAGTAAAAAGAAAATTTACTATACTTGAATTATAGCTTTATACACATGAAAAAAATATTTAAAAAATATAAACAGAGAAGGAATATGTCGTTGTGGAAAAAAAATGAAGGAAGGGACGACAGGAGAAATGGGGAAACGGTTAGAAAAAAATTGTAACTCTTTTTAAGAAAGAAAATACAGAGGAAAAGGTGAGGAGAAAGTAGAGAAGAAAAAAATATTTGTAAAATGATCTTGTGAGGAGATGATCCCTTTCTTTTTAGGAAAGAGGAGAAGATGAGGATGTCGTCACGTCAGTCGTCGATGCAGTTTTGTCGAAGTTGTCGTCGGTCGTCGTCGTCGTCGTCGTCGTCATCGGTTTTCTGAGAAGAATTTTTTGAAATGAAGAAAAAAAGTGTAAAAAATACATAAAGATAAACACACACACACATTACTACATGTAATTTACTATTATGCATTAAGTTTAAATTTAAATACTACTATTATTATGCTAAAAAAAAGTTATTAAAATAAAACAAATAAAAAGAAGGATCCTTTGTATTGTAATAATTAATGATCATGATGATGCTGATAATTTAATAATTAATTAAAAAATGAAATTCTGAAGAAAAAATGGAAAAGAATTTGTTGTTTGTTTGCTTTTATGGTTTTTTATGACTTTTTGGCGAACTTATTCATTTTGAGCATCAAAAGTAAATGTTGTAAAAAATTTGAGTCGTTTACACCTGAGAAGTTCGTAACGAAACTTATTATTGTTCTTATTTTACATTTTTATTATCATTTTAATATAAAAAACGCACACATTTTTCAAACATTTTATAAAAACCTTAGTTTACATATTAGTATTAGCATTGCATATCTCCTTTTTTACAATATTTTTGATTGAAAAATAAATGATCACAAAATGAATTAAAACTTATTTCACAGGGATACATAAATCACTTAAAACTTTGATCAGTTTTTGCATAAAAAGTACATTTTCGTAACAAGTCGACTAGACAATAACAAAGTATTCGATTAATTGAGAGTTAAACTTGTTGACAAATGATAGAGATTTTTTAGCCTACAACCAACCACACAAGTATACATCGCACACCACATTAGAAAATTTATATTGATAATTACAATGCACTTGAAAGCAAACAATTTAGCTAACTAGCTTAGCTTACAAAAAAGTGGAAAATATATTTTGAGTAAATTGCTTACAAACTTTGGAGAATACAATGGAAGCGATCCTAGAAATTTAATGGAGAAGGTCCTGGTGATTATGATGAGTGTGATGGTTGTGGTTATCAGCAGATGAGGAAGATGATAAGGTCTCTGAATTCTGATGATAACTAGTAGTGTAGGATAGCCCCAGTTCTTTGGATTCGTAGAGAGCTGCAGAGTCACCAATAAGTTGAAGGGAAGATGGAGCCTGATGCTCACAGCTGCCTGCTGAGGTGGAAGATGACAAGACTTCATAAGTGGACAATGGGTGGAGTACTTGGTGGTCCAAAAAGGTGAGATCTTGGTGCTGTTGATGTTGATGCTGCTGGCGATGATTAAGGTCTGCTGTTGTTGTAGGGGCAACTACTTCTGCTGGAGGAACCATGGTTAACTCACAAGATGATGAGGTGGATGTACATGAGATGGAGGTGATGGGCACTACAGTCGAGGATGTGGAGCAGGCTGAGGAATAACCTTCAAAAAGATGTCAAAATTAACAATAAATTGAATTACATTACTTTTCTAAGTCATTTTATTGAGTGGGGGAAACTTGAAACTAAATTACCTTCATTGTTACCAAAAACAGAAGAGCTTTGCATCAAAAGACCATGACCACCTCCATTATTTTCCCCTTTGGACGATCCTCCCCCAAAACCCCCGAAATCTGCCACAAGTGACCCCAAAGCATCAGTGTAAAAACTTTGCGAAAATCTATGAGCTTCCTCTGATGACATCCCTCCAACCAAACTTGCTCCACCATTCGCCTGTGATGAGGATGGAAGGGAACTAGTCAACTCTGCCAATATCTGGTTATCCGAGTTCAAACTAAGCAACTGCTGTTGAATTTGCCCTTGCCCTCCAGAAGATCCTCCTCCCAAAGCTTGCTGTTCATTTTCTTTGTTCGCCTCCGGATCCACTGCTACAGCAATAGCTCCTCCTCCAACTGGTGGTTCGTTGGAAGTGGTTGTCTGAATATAAATTAGTCTTCCATTGCTTACGAGCTCCTCAAAGTTAATGGTTCCTCCTTCAGGAATTGTAATTCCACTTAGGTCCACAGTGAACTGGCCTTCCAAACCGAATGTCGCTGTGGCAGTTGTGGTGGAACAGGAGGAGGAGGTCTCTTCTTCTCCAGAAGGATGAGCCACAGGTCCAGCTTCTTCGATCTGAATACAAGCTGCCGATGCTTCTGTTGTAGTGGTTGACTCCTCCAATGGATCTGACATTGGCTGGGATTCTGGGAGGGTAGTGGAGGTGTCATTCCCTCCTTTTTCCTTTTCTGCAGCTTTATTGCATTCATTCCGGTACATTCCAAGAATGGATGCCACAGCGCGATCAGTCTCTGTCCCGTTATCCATCGAAAGTAAAATGTCATCTTCGTCACATCCGTTTTTCCGACGCTTTATGACAAATGAAAAAAGGAAAAGAATAAGAATAGTAATTACTTTTACGTTTTAAAAAGTTTTAGTTATTGATTCGCAGCAGCTACCTGATATTCATCCCAGCTTACCATTTGCTGATGCGGAGAAGGACGTAAGGCCTTACTTTCCTCGGAAATTGTCCAGAGATGCCCCGCTCCACTTCTCGCTTTCTCACCCTTCTTGAAATACGGATTTATACTGAGATTATGGCGAACAGAATTCTTCCAACGGTCGTCATCCTGTCTATAGTAGGGAAACCGTTCCCTACAAAATTCATAAAAATTAAACTCAATTAACCTTACCAATTCTAATGTTAACTATTTTGAGTGACAAGATAAGGACTTTAATTTTACTTACGAAACCCAATTATAAATCTCCGAAACCGTCAACCCGCCACTTTCCGTAAGAGCCTTTTCAATCAACTCGGTATAAGTGCATCTCGGTTTCCCAGGTTCATCAGGCCCTCCACCACACCCTCCTCCTTGCCCACTACCATCATCCCCTTCCCCTCCGTGAGGCATACTCCCCTCACCAATATTACTTAAGCCCATACCCACTGGAGGACTCTGCCCATTTGCATTAGCATGATGCCCCTCATAATCCAACCTCATCCTTTTCCTCTGTCCCTCCTGCCCCCCTCCTCCACCCCCAAAATCTGCCGCCATCTCCCCTTCCCCCAAAACCTGCCCTCCTCCCGCCTCCATCACCATCTCCTCATGCACCACATTCTGTATCAACAAATCAAACTCATTCTGAGTCACCTCCCCACTTGTCGTTGTAACAGTAAACCTTTCAGGCAAATCAAAGATAGTATATTCCCCTCCCCCCATTTCCCCAACTCCCCCTCCCCCACCTGGAACTGGGCCCATAATTTCTCGGTTATCCCCCGGTCCCTGAAGTAAAATCACTGGAGGATCTGACTTATCCCCTGTTTCCTGCTTGATCACCTGCCTAAGCCCTTCTCCTCCTCCCCCACTCTGTGGTACAATCACCTCCCCAACTATCCCCTGAGGATGATGCTGCTGCTGCTGCTGTTGATGATGATGATGCAAAAACACCTCCCCTCCAACACCAACCCCCTGAGGCACAGTATAATAATTATTTTGTAAGAAAATCTGTTGTAATAACGCCGCGTACTGATGCTCTTGTCCTGGTTCCAAATAAATAGGAATCTCCCCTTGCCCTCCACCCCCAACCTCCACAAGTACACCCTCCTGTTCTAATGCAGCTGCAATTGGCGGTGGTGGTGGCAGTGGTAACTGAATCACTACACCTCTTCCTCCTCCTCCCACAGGTTTTTCTTTTGAAGGCCCTCCTCCTCCCGTATGTACCCCTGATACCCTCTTCCTTTTTTGTCCACCTCCACCTCCTCCCCTTCTCCTAGCACTTGGAGGGGGCGCTGGTGGCGTCTTCTTTATGACAATTGGATCGTTATAGCTGTTCAGCCTCCGGAACGGCTTGCCTTTTCCCTTTCCCTGATCCGAAAACGGGCGTACAGGATACTGCACAATGAAAAGATCACTTTGTGGCGCTGCTGATTGGTCAGAAGCAGTTTCCTCTTCTTCTTCACCTCCACCTCCTCCACTTGAGCTAGCTAGTAAGGCTTCTTCTCTAGTAATCTGCTCCTCTTTCTTCTCCAGCACCACCTCCTCTTTTTCTTCACTTTTCTTCTTAGACAACTGTTGTTGATTTTGCAAGGCCCCTCTTGTTTCTTTCAAAGGTTTTTTGGAAGCTGATGCACAAACACTGGTGGCTGAACTACTTGGAGGATTCTTCGTCCAGACGACAAGCTGTGCAATTTTTCGTGGTGGTCCACCTCCGCCTCCTCCTCCCTTGTTCTCTTTATTCTCCCCAGTGGTAGCTGAAGTAGATCCCTCCCTTTCTCCAAACGTTTTTCCTCCGGAATTGTACTTTGACGTATCACCTTTAGAAAAACAAAACCAAACAGAAAAAATACTTAAAATGGGGTGACTTGAGACAACCAAAAAAAAACTGAAAATAATCACTAAAAATCTAAATTAAAACAAAACACACTACAAATTATATAAATAACTTTCTTGTGAACAGTTCTATCTATCTGTCTACCTATTTACTAAATAATAAATCAATAAAATAGTTAAATCGTTATAAAAACAAATTGTTTTGTTGATTTCTACTTTGTTAGATCGGTGGTTTACGTACTTGAACTTGAAAAAAATACAACGGAGATGCTGGCTAAATAAACTTGTTTACTTATTGACTTAACTTGCAATAAACATTGCTTTAAGATGCGATGATATACTAAATGAAAGATAAATTATTATATCGATAAAAATACAAATCCCCATTTAACTCTACTAAATTTATAACTTTAATTCTAAAAAATTAGCATTATCATTTATATTTTAAAAATTACCCAAAAAAAATCTATCAAACCTTCTTCATTGGTTGACGTTTAAAAAAAGGAAAGCTCTTCCAACGTTTTTCTATACCTTTTTAACTTGGATGTGATTTTTTTCACTACTGCGTTTTCCCTAAAAAATGGTTTCTTTTTTTGAGTTCCTTCAACCCTTTTCTCTATCTACCTACTATAGTGTATATGCATATAATTTACTTTTTTATATTATAAAATGTAATCAAAGTGAGTTTGAGAGAAAGCAAAGCTTGTCTTGTCTATTTTTCCATTTATATATCTTTAACGTCTTGTGTAGGAGGAATGGTGAATGGATAAAAAACTTCATTTTGATTACTTTGCATGATTAAAAACACACAGGAGAAAATACATACATACATATTTCATTGTTCATATTAGTAGCCCAAACAAACAAGCCAAAAAAAACTAACTAAGATCATCACAGAGCAATCGCGATCACACATCAAAAAAAAAAGTTTTCATTATTATTATGAATCATCATTCATTCTTACTATTTTTTTCTTCCTGTATGTCTTTCGTGAGAAACTAACTTTTTTTTATAATGCATGTATGTCATGTATCATGACAATGATGAAAATTAATGAACAAAACTAAAATAAAAATGTAGCTAATTATCAATTTCCATACACAATCTACACAAACTATATCTACGATGTACAGACAATTTTAAATAGCGTTAAAATATATTAAAGTCCTACAACCTAAACAGCTAAAATTTTAAATACCTATTTTTTGAGGGACAGACAGACAAGCAGTAAATATGTATTGTTTTTTTGCCACCTCTCCCACAAATAAATTTTCGTAGGGAAAGGTAAACGTCCCATCATCACCCTATCCTATTATCATGATCATGATCATCGTCAACATGACAAGTTTGTTTTCACCTTTTCAGCTTTGCCTTTCCACTTTTGCTTCCTGGTACCTGTCCGTACCAATCTCAGCAAATTACTTTTTCTACCAACCAAATATCCACCACCGAAAAAAAAGAAAACAAAAAAATGACTCTCTCTGGACTCATCGCCACCACCATCAAAAAGGTAGGTGGTCTTTTGGTCGTGGTCGCCTGTCGTAACAGGTACGGATGGGATACCAAGCAGAAGCAGAGAAAAAGGAAGTTGCAACTTGCAGCAAATCAAGTGATGACGATGATGATTATGATGGCTACACTGACATGGACATGGACAGGTGTAATAAATTGACATACCTTGTTCTCCTCCAGTGACTTCACTTGCTCCCTGCTTGTTCCTATGCTTCTTCCTCTTTTTGTGATGGTGGGAATGATGGGGATGGGGATGAGATTGCGGGGGTGGCTGTGGCTGAGTCTCCGCAGACTTTCCACTGGCACAGTAATCATGGTCATTATGCTGATAGGAGGTGGTGGTGATGATGGACACTGATTGAAAATCTAGTCTTCTTTTCACTGATTTATTGAGGAGGAGGCTAGTTCCTCCGGAGGACGAGCAGGGACCTCCTTCCTTGGATGGCGTGGCGTAGTCGGGATCACAAACTGACTTCCTTTTGCTTTTGTTCCAGGCTTCTTCCTCTTTTGTAGGTAGCGCCTCCTGGGGAGGTGGTGGGAGTGGAGGTTGAGGTAGAACTGGGGCTGTGGGGATCTCCTCCTTCTCAGCTTTCACTTGTTCTTCCGGTTGTAGGGATATCCCATCTTCTACTTTCATCAAGATGGATGTGGTATCAGCGGCGTGGGTGGTGGAGATATCGCCACTGTTCTTCTCGTCGCCAAGAATCAAGCAGACCTTATCATTTTGACTGCAGTCACTGATGGTAGTGGACTCCTCCGTCATCCTCTTACTTTTTTGGCAACTTCCGGTCGGTATGGATTTTTGATAAACAACTTTGTTGATTTGACTTAGAAAGTTTAAAAACTACCAAAACTGCACTACAAAAGGAATTTTAAAAGTTTCTATGATAATCGATAATCCAAATGATAAGCTGTCTTATCTTATCATCATAAAATTCAAAATCAGCTGATAAGAAAGATAATCTGTTTGGAGGAAAAAATAACAAAGATTTTTTGAAAAAGAATTAAATGCACTTGAATGATTGATTGTCTTGACGATTGAAATGCGGGGGCGGAGGATAAGTCAAGTCACTTGCTTTGCTTATCATGCCATTCAAAATAAATGCATTTTATGTTGCATTTGATTTTAATAGTCAACTCATAAAAAATAATTAACTGTCTCTAATTAATTATGATTGAATCAATTAAAGTTTGAAAAAGTTAACCAGGTAAAATATTGAGAGAAGCGGAGATAAAAAAAATCGGTCTTTGGGTGCTTCGAGCAACTTGACTGCGTGCTTTGCTGCTTTGTTCAAAAAAGCCAAGAAAACTGAAAACATTTTTCAAAGCGTTTTCAGTTTCCTTCGTTCAAATTCGAGAACATTTGAAATTTCGCGCCTCTTTTACTTTTATACGAATCCCTCTCTATGCCAAATGTTCTGTGTTCATCTATTTTTTTTAATGGTGTGCGTGCATTGTGCTTTTGCAATTTAAAGGAAAAGGATGTGCTTTTAAAATTACCGCTGCTTTCAAAAGTATTTTTCAAATCTTTTAATTGTCCGTTTAATTTGTATCATTAAAACTAGCAATTTCTTACACACGTATCTTAGTTAAGACTAAATATTAATTGTTAATTAAATTGTTTGTATAACAATTCAGTAAAAATAATTAGCGTAGAAAATACACTCAACACTATAATTAATTATATAACTACGTTGAGTTCTATTTGGTAGTTTCTAAATTATTAACAGCAATTCGTTGAATTTAATTGACAAAATTGATAATTATCCAAACATTTAACTAATTAATTGTCAATATTATTTAGCAGTAGTCAAAATATATTTGGATATGTAATAAAAAATGGTGATGTGATTATGCTGATTATGATTTTAAGGTGATATGAGATCCACACAGAAAACTAGTTTAATTATTAATTACTGATTAAAAATTTAGCAACTAATTTACAAACTATTTATTTATTTTTTATTGCTGATTTGTATTAATTCATTTCGCTACTTTTCTTTGCTGCTATTTCCGGCACAACAGCTTTAATTGCTTGCTCAAATATTTTAAAATTTAAAACCAAATAAAAAAACACAAAAAAAACACATTTAATTTTTTCGTCAATTCAATTAACTCCTTATTTTTCATTTTTATTATTCTAATCAATTATTTTTACAAAAAAAAAACACATGACAAAAAATATCACAAAGAAATGAGTTGTTTTTTTTAGAATTTTTAATAAAGATAACAAAAAAGATAATTAATCATAACTTAATGACATTTCTCAAATAACTAAGTAAATTACTGGTAAAAAAATCAAAACATTAATTAACTTTTACAAATTACAAATTTGATAAACTTAAAAAATATTAACTTAACTATAAACTTCATACCATTTTTTATTATCAAACTTGTCTATTTTATAATTTTTTCTAATTACTTTTTTTAATAATTATCGGGTAACTACATTCATTTGAGTCTCGAGAGTAACAAAAAAAACATTGTATCAAATTACGTAACAAAAAAAATCATAATTAACTAATCATTTTACCTACACGTCGTGTATTTTCCATCCAACAGCAGAAAAAAATTAACAAAAAAATATCCATTTTTTGTGTTTTTATTCGTCCATCAAAAAATTTTATACAAAAAGTTTAATGGATCACTAGACTAATTTTTTATCTTTTTGGATTTTCCTCCGAAAAGTAGACAAAATATAAACTTGGAACAATTACTTATTTTCTTCTGGTATCACTTTTCATGAAGAAATTAAAAAATAGTCAATTATTTTTTTCTTTCTCCATTAAACTAGCTAATTTACTTTCCTTCCTAATTAACATTTTTTTTAGTTACAAATTACTTAACTAGCTTATTTGCTAAATGACAGGAGAATGATGATGAGGGTCGTCGTGGTGTGAGGTGACGTGTCACGTGCACGTGTCGATTTTGATTTTGTTTTGATGAGTTACGTACATTTTTTTTCTATTAAGTTAAATTACAGTTTAAATTTGTGTGCTACTAAATTTAATTATTGGTTTATCGTCATCGGTCCGCATCAGACTTTGGGAGCTCCCGCCTTCTTCTGAGGGCTCTGCAGGAGGAAGAAGAGGAGCCTCGACGGACCTCGTTACAGTGATCCCGATGAATTTGCCAGTCGTCTCGTTGGCATTCGCGGCCACAGTACCGCGCTTGCTGCAAAACAAATAAAAATAAAATTTAGTTAATTATAAAAAATGTAGGATAATTGAACAGTTAAATTTTCTAATTTTTTTGGTGGTATATTTACCTGACACCTGCCACACATTGCAAATTCCCTAGGTTCCGACTCAATAGCAGTGCATGGGGCATAATGGCACTCGAAAAAGTAGAAAGAGGGCGAGTCCCTCGATATCAGTTCACCTTCTGTCGTGTAGTAAGCACGAGAACAGGGAGCGCTTCCAGCGTTTCGTTGCTGCAAATTTAAACACAAACTAAAATTTATAACAAATTATCACACTTATATTTTTTATATTTTTTTGTCAAGCTCACCTCTTCAGTCTCATTGGCAAGTAGCTGCGTAATAGCCTTCCAGTACAGACTATTTTCTCCTTTCCTCCTTTCACTTTTATCGTCCATTCCACCCCCTCCCCCTCCCCCTCCAACACCAACCCCCCTCATTCTTTGATGCTGCTGCTGTTGTTGCTGCGGATTCTGAGGAGGAGGCTCATCAATTTCTTGATCACTAAGCATATTATCTTCTTCCATTATTCCCCCACCCATACCACCCGCTAATATCCCACCAAGCTGTCCCATAATTGCTGCCATACCCCCTCCCCCGCCACCATGTTGCCCAGGTATTCTCGCTCTTCTTCGATTATTATTCTCCCAAAAGTGACTTTCTGTGGAGCGGCTTTGAAGGATTCGGTCCTGCTCGGATTTGGATACCCACTTGGGTACAAGGCTAAGGTTATCCATGCGGTTATCCATGGTTATCCCATTCAAGTGGCGAACTTCGTAGCCAAGTTCAACGGTCCCGTGGTGGTGTTCCCTACAAAAATACACACAAATATATTAAAATGATAAGCTTATCTTATCTTCACTTGATAAGCTTGGTCATGGTCTGGTGAACTTACCATAAAATGTTGTGCAAGGGGATGGGACTCGCTGTGCCTCCTTTTGAACCGCTACTACTGCTCTTCGGATGACCCATGGCGATAACCCGGATCCCGTCTCCATTTCGGTCAATTTCTAACCGGGCGTCGAATTTATAGTCGTGGATTAGTGGAATGTCAACTTCGTCAATTAGTGCATATTTTGTCTAAAAACCACACAAATTTATAATGCACAATTAATACCTAATTTACTCCCAAAATAACTTCTTATCCAAATTAGTTGACCATTTTAATTACCTTTCCCACAGCAGTGCCAAGCTTGACTATCCCCAGCCTCACAGTCTTTTGATCTTCGGTTGTCTCAAATAGCTTCATTTTGTCTCAAAAATATTAAATTTTGTTCACGAGGAGGATTATTTTTCAAATTTTTCCAATGTCAAAGGTTCCCAAGGTTCTTTCTCCTTCGTCGTCCTCGTCACCTTCTCCCCCAAAAAAAAGATAAATTTATTTGATCCTCCTCCCCCGCACCACCACCCACAACACTCAACACGTTCACTTCTACTGTTTTTTTGTCACTGAATTTTTATGTAATCACCAGATGATCATTATCACTGAATTAAACAATTAACTAAATAGTTTTCGTTGTCATCATGTTAATAATTTTTTTTTGGTATATTCCAAATCATCAAGGTTGACTGACTAACTGTGCTTTGTTGAGCTGACGATGAGCTGACTGACTGCACACCTACAACAATCACACAAAATAAAAATTTATTCAATTAGTTAGTCAAGTGCATCATTAAATCCAAATCATACAACAAAAAGATAAATTATTCATGTATTCGTCGTTAAACTGTCGAGGTTGAGGTTAAAATATTGATTACTGATTGATTAGAAGAATTATGAGAGCGCAGAAAAAAATAACATCACGCAGGCAGACAACAGCAAAGTACAAAACTAATCATAAATTAAATGCACTTTTATCCCTAATCCACCCACGCATTGTTCAACAAGATGATGATAAGCTCAGTTCGCTGCGCTCGTAAAAACTTCTGGCTTTTGCCAAAACACTTGAATTTAACAAAAATGACTGATTATGATAAGCTCTAGACACACAATTTTAAGTCAACTTACAATTTTACAATATATGACCACACACAACGTTATTTCAACGTTTTTACGGAATTAAATTAAAAGTTTAATTTTAAATAGCTTGACCTATAAACTAAAAAAAACTGGCAACGTTGAGCGAAAAAAGCATCGCAAAGACGTTTTGTGATTTTGATGTCAAAAGCAACGCGTCAAAATTCAAAATATACCGATTTCAAACCTTCCCGCTTTGAGTTTTTTTTCAAACCGAATTCAATTTGAGTAATTTGGAAAAAAGGTTCAAAAATATGCAAATGAGCAAAATAAAAACGCAGCATAAACAAAACGTTTGCTTTTTTTATTTGATCAAAAAAACAACGCGCGAAAATTTAAATCAAACAAATAAATCAAATCAGATATTTTTTGCGTTGCGCTGTTAAGTAAACTTGAATTAAGGTCTAATTTTTGCTTGCGTAGTTATCACTACTGTATAACTACTTTGTATTCATAATTCATACATTATATTTTTTATGCTACTTTGTTTCTTGTATGCAGTGCAGGTAAATGTTATACGTTTTGTTTTGGTTTTTTTTGCTTGTGGGTCTGGGTCTTTTTCACAAGTCGCTTGGTTTGCTATTAAGGTCAAAAACTATTTAATAAATGGGTAAAGCCAAGGTATTAAACACAGCGTACAGAGTACAGCGTATTTAAAGGTAAATCAGACAGACAAAAGGGAACAAAAAATAAAACAATTTGATAGCTAATGAGATAACCTACCTGTTTATTTCTACTAAAACTATTACATATTATTATGCATTTTTGGTTCTGTTATTACGCATCATGCATTTCTACTAAAACAAATTGAGTGCCTACCAAAAAAGGGAATAAAACAAGCTAAAAAATTAATTATTTCTTGTTTACGTTTTACAGATTTTTTCAGGGAGCTTCAAACCAATTAATTCTTCAGAAAATAAAGAATAAAACCCGAGAGGTCAATTATCAGCCTTAATTCAAAAACCGACTAAACGTTTTAAAAACGTTAACCCTTAATTTTACGCGGCGGTAAATTTAAAACAATTGTTTAAAAATAAACATTAATAAATTTGTAAAACAATACTAATTAGGAACTGCATGTAATATAATTAATTTAATTAAATTTAGAAATGCATTTGAGGTGGTCACTTTTTACAATAAGTGCATAAAACGCTGACCTCACTTTTTGAACGAATAAAAATCTCACATTTCTTTTTTTATTTCGCTCATGATGACTTATGGGAAAAAATTAAGTATAGTTTCTCAATTCACGAGAAGAACAAAAGCCATATATGTAAGCCATGCATAACATGTCATCATCATCGTCACATGCATCGCCATAAAAAAGAAAGGGTTAAAAGAAGAAATATTAAAGTAGAGCAACAAATGTGAAATGTCTACAATCCGGGATCATTGCATCAAAGCAAACAAAGCCATTGCAGTACATTCGAAAGTGGTACACTCTCATAATGTAAAAAACTATGTAGCTAGCTAAGTTTTAATGAATCTCAATATAATTTATGTATAAATTTTTTTTAGAATAAAAAATATTATATCCGGTTTTAATTTTTTTAGTGTCGTCTCATCTAAGCATATAATATTGTATACTTCCGCTTTAAGGCTAAAAGTTTTCTAAAATTTTCTTTGAGGCGACGCGACGTAAAAACAAAGTTGGGTCAGAAGGTCACGTTTTTTAAGATGTCGGGTCGGGAAGTCAAAGGGTTAATTTTTATGTGGATGAAACGTTGATAGGGCCAATTATTTTTTGCGCACGAACATTTTTTATTTTTTCTCGTTGCGTGACTAATTTAAAACTTTAGCTTGTCGGCCTATGACTCGATTTGACTCTTGGCTTTTTTCAACGTTAAAACTCGGTTTCTCGGTTATTATGATATCTTGAGATATTTTCTTGAGAAAAATATATTTAGTGTGAAGAAAAGAACAAAGAAGACATGCCTTGCGGTGGTATTATTTAGTTTACAGAGAGGAAATGACACGTCGTAACTTTTTGTTGTCACGTCACATTATAAACAAAGTGCCAAAGAAAACAAAGAGAAGTAAAAACTAAGCCAAAAGTCAACACAAAGTTTCATTTTTTTCGTGCAAGATGACAAGATAAACAAAACGACGACAAAAAATAAATCAGGTCACTTTCTTTTGACTTGAATGTCAAGGTTACGAGCTTTATCTTTAGAATATAATTAATTACGAACAATCTAATTACTTTAATACACTAATTAACTCACCAATTGAATCCCTGAATATAAATTTTTAAACTTAAACACGCTTTTTAATGAATTATTATTTTAATTTTAAAAGTGCACGAATTTAACGCCAATAAACTGTGCAATTTTTTGCATTTGGAAATTTAACGTTTTGAACTGAATATCAACTTGGTTTAAAAATCCAATCAACTTTATTTCCACTTTTCAAACTCACTAAAAAACGAAAAACTTCTCTGGATTCAAACACCATATTGCAAACTTTTAAACTTTAACCAAAAAACAATTAAAAATTTACTTTTTAAACTCTAAATCCAAACGAAAATACTGTTTTAATTCACGCCCACCTTCTTTAACAATTAATCACACACCCGAATTAAAACTCTTAAAAAATATCTACACAAACTCATGGAACACCTTTATCCATCCAAACCAACCAGCCCAAATCCTTCCTTTTTCAATTTAACAAGTTGCTCAATGAATAATCCCTATAATTAAATTAACTCCACAAAAAATCTTAAACATTTCCATTCAACTCATTTCACACCCAAAAAATATCAAACCGTATGGCACCTCACATTTAACCACACAAAACAACCTTAAATTTAAAATTAAATACATTTAAAGTCGTCAAAGCCAACTAAACTCTGTGCTCTGGCCTATGCCGCTATTAGAACTGTCTGCTAAATAACAATGCAAATGACTTGAATGACTTAAACGACCAAATACAATTTTTTTGACAGACATCTCAGACAAATAGCTCTTCTCTACTATCTAGCTATTCTTTTACATTAAACTTCAATAATGGGAAGGTACTGAAGAAAAAAAGGTACCGTACCGTCACCAGTCATCACTGTTCAGTGCAGTTCTCAACTAACTTGACTCTATGCATTTTGATATTAAAGCTTTGACTTTCGTCATAAAAGCCTCATTTACTCTCAAGAAGACATATCCACCTTTACCTTCCTTTTAGTGTATACACCCATTTTATTTCTATAGTATATTTTAAAGGATTAAAGGAAACCCATCATTGTACAAAACTACAACATTTACTTTATAACTTGCATAGTTAGTAGTACAATTAGCTTGTGTGCTACATTCACTTTAAAATAATGACAGCAAATTTTCAACCGCTCGCTCACTCTGCTACTAAAAGCAGTACCTTTTCCTCTTCGTAGTTTTCGAAAAAGAAAAAAATAAACATGCTCATTAAGAAATAATGACTCACGAAGATATATAAAAGATTTTTTGTAAAGGTGTAAGCAAGTATCTCGAACGAAAAAATAATCCGAAAAATAATTCGAATCGGTAAACAATTCGATTTGATCAAATATTCAATACGAAAAATTATTCAGTTCGAAATTTATCAAATTCGGAAAATTATGAGATCGAAAATTTATGTAAGTCGAAAAATTGCTCAATTCGATAAAAATTTCAATTCGAAAAATTAAGACATCGAAAAATTATTAAACTCGAAAAATTGCTCAATTCGATAAAAATTTCAATTCGAAAAATTATAATTCGAAAAATAATTTAGTTCGAAAAGTTATTCAATTCGAAATAAAACCAAACCATCAAAAATTATTTTGCAAGGCTTTAAAAGTGCCCCGGACTTTTATTTCAACAGACTATCCAATAAATCTCTATAAAATTATTTTTCTCCGCGCTACTCCCAGTAAAAAAGATAAAAAGAAGAGCATTGCCTCTTCAGCGTTGCGTTGCAGAAGAAAATGCATGCAGAAAAAAAGTAACGGGATCTTTGTTGCTTGCTTTGCGGGTATTAAACTCTTAACAAAGCTGCAAAAAATATCTAATGCCACTTTACCTTACTTAGTGCATTTGCAATATACACGCACAACCATCTAATATTGTGTACATGCCTTGCAGCAACATTTCAAACGTTACATCACCAACAAAGCTTGCTAAGCAAAAAAATACGTACATTTTTTTAACGCTTTTTTACGATGATGAGATGAGCTTATGTTCTTAGCAGACAACAAAATGCAAAAAAACACAGGTATAAAAAAATATTATAACATGTGTGTTCTCTGTATTGTGTGTGTATCTACCTGTTAATCAGTAAAAACGCCATACCATCACCACCACCACCACCTTAACCCTTTTTTCTGCAAAGATGAGATGCGATGTTATGTTACGAACGTTGTTTGTTGAGTTTGTTCCCTCCTTCAATACAAAAAAATTATAGCCTGTTTCTCACACTCCCATATCGACATCGACATCATCTCATCATATCGTCAACTTACAAGAAAAAGGAGCACAAGGGATACTTTTTCAAAATAAAAAGAAAATATAAATTTGTTTCCTTTCAAAGCCGTCTAATTAATATATTTTTAAATTCTACCAAATTTACTCGGTAAACCTTACATTAAAATATATGCTTCGAAATTCGAAACATGTTTCTGAAAATTGCATTGCAAATTTTTCCATTAAAAAAAATTTGACTCGATTTTGCGTAAATTTTTAAATTAAATTTCAAAAATAATTATAATTAAAAACTTGTGATGTTTTTTCTTCTTCTGAAATTCACGCAACGTACGCATGACGATGCCATATGCCGTAATAAGCCATTTTTTTCATAAGTTGCTAAATAAACTAGTACACATTTTTATACATTTTTTTCTTACAAATCATCTTACTTCTTGTCTCGAGCGTGAGTCTCTCGTGAGAAAATAAAATTCGCAAGACTTTTGCAATTTAGCAATAGACAAAACAACAGGAGCAATCACGAACATACGAACATTAGCTCAACAGTCAAAAAAAGCACACGATCAACAACAATAAAAACGTAACAATGAAAGAAACACAAGCAAGTTCGAGTAGAATTGTATACGCTATTTGTTAACAAATTAATTACGCAGAAAATTATATAACTAATAGGCTGTTCGCCATGAAATGAACCTAATCTTCTGTTCTTACCAATTTAAGTGCGTATTTTGACAAAAATCGTTTAACTTTTAAAGTTGATCTTTTTACAAGATCACGACATTTTTTATTTTTTCGAGGTAAATTTTGTAATTTGGCCGCCATTTCTTAAAAAAAATATTTTGAAAGAAAAAGACTTTATTTAGGTTAAAACCTTAAAAAATAAGTTGATTTAGATAAATCTGTAGACAAAGCCATGAAACTGAAGATGAAAAAAGAGGACTTTACTTTGGCCTGCACAACAAACTGATAAATCTTTAATTTTTTGGTATCTTTTATCATTTTCTATTCATATGAATCATGTTGATGGTATTAATGAGCAGAAAATGTGGCTGATAAGTTAAGCTGATAAAATATAAATACGATAAGCTAAACGAAACAAAGTAAACAAAAGCTAATGAAACTTCCGTAAATGATACCAAATACAAATAAGATCCATGAACGATGATGATGGTGACTCATAAAGTGTATTTATCAAACTGCAATACACAAAGTTTATCTCCTCACTAAATAATGAGATAGTACATTACACAATGGAAACAAACCCAAGAAAAACAAAGTTAAGTAATAACAGCACCGTAATGTGATGGGGCCGTTCATTTAAAATTGATACTAATTTATGAAATTATTTCTAAGATTCGAATTAAAGTTTAGAATATTTATGGCATCTTCAATTTAATTATGTAAAACTAATATATATTAAAAGTGCTTTTTGGTTACGTAAATTATGAACGATCTCTTTTTCAATTTATGAAAAAAGGAGGAAGGAGAATTGTTTGTGGTGTCGTCGTCGTGAATGTACACACAAATGTATTAGTCAACCAGGAGGTAATTTTAGAACACTAATTTTTTGATGACTACACAATATTTATTTTTGGTAGTGTATCCATTTTGTTAATTATGTTCAAACAAATACATTGAAATGTCAATGTTTTTCAAGTTAACCATTAAATTTGGAATCGAATCCTATTCCAAATGAGTCAAATATTACTGCTAAATTCACTTATATATCAGCTCTCAAAAATATCTAAATGCTAAATTATTTCGTTCTGGTGAAATTTATTTTATTTTCGGTTCCAAACTTTTGCAATTTTAAAAATTTAGGTCAAATCTTAATCTCTAAAATAAGCTAGATCATAAAAGAAAAGATTAAATTGCCATTTTCATTTGTCAGTTTTTGAAATCTTTATCGTCTCTTCGCCGTCGCTTTTAGATTGTGGCAAAAATATCACTACGCTACTATTCTGTTTATACAGTAGCTACACTTGATGCATGTGTGTGAAAAGATAACTGCATTCTGCATTTTTCTTATCTTGCAAATTGCAAATCTCTTTTTTATTATGTTTTCTTACGCAACTTTTGCATCATGTCATAGTCATATACGCATACCATGCCAATTTTTATCTTTTTATTGCAAGTTAAAAGTAAGTTGTGTAAGAAACAGAAAAAGATTTACAATGGGATATTATTTCGTTTTTGAATACACTAGAAAGGGACATTAAATTTAGATAAATATTTGGGGCCGTTCATTAGAATATTTAAATGTATATATCATGTTAAGATTTAAATTTTAAGATATATTTTGAAACATAAACGAACTTTATATAATATTTAGTTTGGTTTACTGAATGGCCCCTTTAAAAACAAAATGTAACGACATAAAAAATGAACAGCTCAGCAGCGCGACAGCTCATGACGCTCAAACAAATGTGCTAAAACCATAAAAACCAAATGAAATGGGAAAACATATTTTAAAATAAGCAATCTGTAAATTATATTTGATAGTTTTATATGGTTTGGTGCGGTGGTGGCATGGCAATGGCACAATTTTTTTCTAAGAAAGAAAAAATTGAATAAAAAATGTGACTTGAGTATTGACAAACGTGAAAGAATATTTTTATAATACGACCATACGACAATTTAGAATATGTTATGGTAGGAAATGGACAATAGTAGTTAACTAATGAACGTGTAGTGTATACGATATATACACGTAATGTAATGTTTAGCCTACTTGAATTCAAACGAATATAGAAGCTGCAATATCTTAAGTGATTACTTATGTTTAGGATTTCCCATTTTTACTAATTTCTTGGCAAATCTAAAAGAAATATTAAATCGAAACCGGAAATATATCCAAATATGCTAAAAACCTTCCTAAATCTAAACGTTTACTAAAATCTTGCTACGAATAAAGGATTTCCTCCGGAAGTTAAAACAATTTAACCAATTTAAACTTAAATACACACGGAAGATAAGACAACCCGTTATTTTAGCTTAAAACCCCAACCTCGACAAAAAATATATTCACATCAAAATATACTTACTAGAAAATATGTTTAAACTGTGCTTAATTACCTTATAAATATCCGTTCGAATTCGTAAGTGGAGTCGACTGACCTTTTCTTCTTCTTTCTTATCAAATAACTAATCACTCAATAAAAAATATATCACATTAACCATCCCTCTACCCATCCATCAACTAAAACTGAGATCATATTTTAACTATTTGCTATGCTAGCATAACATTTTATTAAACTTTTCCACTATTTTGTCTTATTGCTCGCATGACAATCTAAGACAAACAGCATCTGTTCCAGTAGTACAAAAACACTCAGAAAACACGTTCAAAACATACACTCTCCTCACTAACTATTCTTCTAGACTTCGAGAGCAATTAAAATTTCTCAAGATAAAAAATAAACATGTTTTTCTCTCTCGAAAAACTGTAAAACTTAGCCGACTAACTTTTGACTTAGTTTTATACTAGCGGCTTTGCTAATTTCAAGATGAAGATGTTGACTCCGTGGGAAAAAATTTGTAATTTCCAAGTCATTCATCTCACTCAATTTCTTGAATCATTCATTCATCAAAAATTCAACTTTTTCTTAGCACCAATTTTGTTTTCGCATGAATTTTTTGGTTCCAATTATTTTTTGCATAGTTTGGACACCGATTGTAATTTTAAATTTTTTGGAAAAATTTGCAATTTTAGTTAAATTTTTTGTTTAAAAGCATTCAACAGTCAGCCGCTCACACACAAAATTATTATAGCACTCACTCAACCAAACTCACACAAAAAAATTTATTGACTGCTTTTGTGTGAGAGCTTCAGCTATCAACTGTTCAGCAAGTAAAAAAAGAAGAAAGAAAAAAGAAGGATGGATTGTCTCGTTCAATTTTTTTGACTGTATTTATGCCTGTCTATTTTTTCTGAGAAGTTTTATGTGCTAACATGGCATGGTATTCACACATGCACACTTTTCAACATTGCATGTGTATACGATACGAACGAAGTACATTTAACAAATTTTTTTTCTTCTTGGTTGGTTTGGTGGTAAGGTTCGTTGATTTTTTGGTTTGACGTCGGTCGAGGAGGAGACGAGGTCTCTTCTCTTCTATGTGCTTGTGAAGAGTACACTGCACTTATATCGCATCGTTCCATGAGCATGATAGGCAGCTGCATAAAAAAATATTTTTTTGCCTTCTTTGTCAATACATTTTACACCTATCTAACAAAGAAAATGAAAAAAATGAGCGAAGCGGATCGAATCAACCTTTTTTTACTTTGAAAAGTTTCAAAGAAAAAAAGTTAAAGTTTAAAGCGCGAAAATTCAAAGGAAAAAAACATGAAAAAATTCGAAGTTTGGAGCGCGAAAATTAAAAAGATTTTTTTAACGAAAATTCGAATTTTGGGATGCGAAGATTTCAAAGAAAATAAATATTTAGAAAAAAACGAATTGTGGAGCGCGAAAATTTAAAAGAAAAAATATTACGAAATAAGTTGAATTTTCAAGCGCGAAATTTGAAATGAATTTTTTTGTGAAAAACTCGAATTTCTGAGCAAATTTCAAAAGTAAAAACATTTAAGATTTTTTAATTGAATTTTCGCGCTCAAAAATTCAAAGAAAATGCATCAATAACTGCGAAATAGGAAGATGAGCTTATATACAAAAATGCAGTCGTCTGTGCGACAAAGGTCATGATTGTCGTCATAGCAAAAAATTGTATGCGTTATCTTATCACTTTAATTGATTTTATGACTAATTGATCAACTATTCCGTCTTCCAGTCCAGGAAATAAAAAATTATTTCCTCTTCTTTAAAACCATCATTATCTTACGATAATTAAACTTAACTTTGATAATATTTATTTTTTTCCTTATTTATAAATCAGTTGTTTTGGATTCTCATATTTATTTTGATGTTTGGATTTGGATAATTTTTTTTTACTCAAGTACTCTTTTCTTTTCAATTTTTTCTTTTCTTTCTTTACAACAAACAGCGGAACAGTTTTAACACAAAAAAACATGCATTTGTGTGACAACTTGTTGTGATGTAAATAAACTGAACTTTTAAAGATGACAGGACATGCATGGACATGACATAAACACCACCACAAAAAATAATACATTAATATATAATTACAACAATGTTTTAATTATAATTAAAACTAATTATAAATTCATTCATCTTCTCATTTCATTTTTTATTATAAAGGATCATCATCGCCATTATCATCATCATCACTTATCACACTCACTAAAAAGTATTAAAAATTACTTAAGATTTTTTCTAACTATTTTTCTGACAATTAAAAAATTCATCACGACAGCATTTAACTAAATTTCCTTCTTTTGTGATGTAGGTAGTTATACACATTATATATTTTTACTGATAAGGATGATGACGACAATGATGATGATCTACTGCAACAATTAAACTGACAAAATAAATTGATACATATTTTATTATTTTTTCTGGTTTCTCTAAAAATTTAAAATATCGACCTTACTTAACAATCAAATAAAAAGGTTGATAAAGGAGAATTGAGGGGTACAGGAGGAGGAGGAGGTTCTTCATTCAACGACGATGATGATGATGTGTAGTGTGTAGAGTAGTATAGAGAGTAAAATAATTATATAATTATTGGCGATGTTTAATAATTTTTCTTTTTAATTGTTGAAGTAGTAGTTAGCGTTTTCCTCCGTTATAATTCATCCGCATTGTGGGTGCCTTAAAGTTGGATGCCGCTTGGTACTGGAGCTGGTAAGCGAGTGGGTGGATTTTGAAGCCGTACAATCTACACAAAGTTTAAATAGAGAGACAATTTGTTAAATATGATTGACGAGAGAGTATAGTTAACTATGTAAAGGGCTAATGTATAATGGTACTTAATTAATGTTACCTTGGAACAAACTGAT
>JAQFXM010001898.1:0-28231 GCA_034693345.1 Entomobrya multifasciata
TCTCAATTTATCTATGAACTCCCATTTGTAAACTTATGAATGATGAAGTTTGCCAATAAAAACCTATATATATATATACAGCTTGCTAAACATGTCTTTTTTCCCTCTATTAATGTTGCTACCCCTGACGCTGCTGATATTATTTTACATTGTCACTCTTGAAAGCAGGAAACTTCAGAAAAGCGAAAGTAAAAGATTTTTAACCAAAAATAGAATCGTATATGGCCCTACACAATATATAAGGCATTATGTAACTTATGGAAGCAAAACCGTGTCAAGTGCCGCTTGCTGTAGAATAGACGACTTTGCTTTCTTCTTCATATCCCCAACATCTTTTTTCTCCAAAAACTAGTGAGCTTCCATGATTTAGAACTCCAATCCAAATCGTGAGTGAAAACTTGTATGAAAATTGGAGTCAGCTGCTGTTACAAACGACAGAGAGTCAACGACAACGAGAGACATTCAACAGCAAAATAGTACTTTTACTTTTTCTACTTGTTAGACTACTTTGTACTTGTACTTGTGCCACACAACACAACATTCTTTTTGCTTCTTTGTGCTCTGCTGATATTTGCTTACATGTATGCAATATAACAGGCAACTTGAATGAAAAATGCTGCCGCACACTACTTTTCTCTCCTCTTCCTCTATTTGCTCTCTGCCCTATTCACTTTATTGTAGTGTGCGTTATTTTCGCCTTGTTTAAATAATTTCAGTCAGTACTCCTTACAGCATACACTTTTGTTACTTTGTTCTGCAAAGTATTCCTATTTTCCACCCAAGTCAGACGACAATGTCGACAAGTCAGCACTGTTTGTAAAAGGTTGGTGACATGGAACACTTAACTGCTTTCTCCCATTCTTTCTACCCATAAGTTTGTTCCTTGTATTCTTTTTCATGGATATTTTAGCAGCAGGGCACAATATATCTATTCCATTCCATCCAAGTTTCTCGGATAGTCGTCTCGGATCCCTTTACGGCTACAACGACAACTGCTATCTCAAAACAAGGAAACCATGTTTTTAATGTTAACGTTTCCGCCTCTCTGTTTCACTTTTTGTTCATATAATAATAAAAATTACTGCAAACACTCTGAATATTTACGATAGCTTATGTTGTATGTAGCTGTTGTTTGTTATGCTATTCTGCCTGCATCGCATCGTCTACCAGTAAGCAGTGTAGACATTGTGGTACTTATCAAGTTTTTAGGCTTTGATTGCAGTTTACCGTAAAATACTATGCTGGAAATTTTCTTTGATCATTTACAAGCACATGGTACGCACGAATAACCTGGGTATATGACACTGCATCATGGAAAAAGGGAAAAGAGAAAACATGGAAGCGCTTTCAAACATTTTGTTATTGTAGTGGGCTACTACAGCCACGCTGGTAGTGGTTGTATAACTGATTTGGTGCTGATGACGATGATGGCCAAAGGGATCTGTACGTACAAGCACTGCATTTTGAACAAAGAGTTGCAGTTAGAGTTGTTTGTTGTGTCCACTCTTTTCTTCATGGTGTCCATTAGTGCAGCCAGTATTTCATATGTATAAGCACCCTTCTAAATACTCCAAAGTACTTTTGAACCTTCCTAGAAGGCATATTACCAAGAGAAATATTACAGGGATGAAATTAGGCTCAGTCACTCGACCAGTCTCTACTCTATACTCTTGTTAGTATGTTGTGTTTACTAGACGGACCACTTTGGTGCATCCGGTGAAACGGAAAGTATAATGGTGGTGGTAGAGCATAACGCTTCATGAGCATTTTGCGCAGAGAAAACAAAAAAGGGTGAATTGTTAAAACAGTTACCGTTACTGTATTTCTGTTAGCAGTTGATGTGTAATAATGTGCCTTGAGTCTGTACACCAATGAGGGAGAATATTTATGAAAATTGATAATGTCTACAGTAATGGGCCGTGGGATTTAAAAAACTTAAAAGGGAATCAGTGATAATGGTGATGGTGGTAGAAGCGAACGATTTGTATGTATGGTCGCCATCATGATCATCATCTTCGCATAATATTGTGGCAGTATTAAGAGTGGCAGCAAATTTGTGACTAAATTTCACACTTTCACAAAATTGCTGCACATTTTCCTCTCATGCAAACTTGTTTTATGACTTGTGAAGAAATAATGTTTATACTTTTATGTACAGTAATAGGCAATAACATAATACATTTTTGGGCTATTAGCTCTAATTCAAAAAGGGAAAAAGTCATTGTGCGCACTTCAATGTGTGTGTAAAAGATGTGCGTGTGGAGAGCTGATTTGGGAAAAATAAAGTGTTTTAAATCGACAAAGGAAAAAAAACTTTGTGAGAATGGATTGCGAGATCAAAAGGGTGAAACATGTGCATTTAATTTGACTGATTCGCCGTCTGCAAATATCCACTGACTGTTTACTAACTTGATAAAAACGCACAATGATATATTAGAGTTCATATTGGTAGGTAAGAATCACAAAAGAATGGCGAAATAACCATCTTACCTTTTAATAGCTTCACATAATATGTAAGTATGATAGGGTCTATGTCTTTGTGTGTGCATTTCATCCAATGTACGCTTTTATAGAGAGTAAAGTTGCGAAAGAGCACGATGAACTTAATATATACACAAAAGAGTGGATTCATTGAAGTCAAGTGGGCTAGGTACATAAAAAGCACACGTTACTTTTTTTGGTGTTGTTTGGTTTGTTGGAGGCAGTGAACAAGATATAGTCATGAGTCGACAGAGAAAAATGGTTTTTCTCACATATGTTTGCTCCAAGGGATATATTCCCAATGAAGTATTTCATTCGGCTGATGGAATGAAATGGATGGAAAACAGCGACGATGTAGAAACCATTGCATCGAATCGAACCACAGCAGCAGTGGTGGCGGTGGTAGTGGCAGTGGAGAGGGGATCTCATTCAATAAAATTCTGCTACTGAACGGCTTACTCTTATAAATATAGTTAGATCTCGTGCACTTTTCCAACAGAAGATCTAGCAAAATTCCATAGGAAACTACTCCGATTATCTGTAAAGTGCAAAGAGAGTGTGAACCTTTGGAGACTTCCAGTCACTCTTCTTCTCTGAGAAGCAGAAAAACAGATCAGGATAGTTACACTTTTTGCTGGCTGAGACTCTCACACTCTCACAGCTCGTGTTCGTGTGCCTGGTTTGTATTTTCAAGCATGAAGTGAAATGAAATCTGGCAGCGTGGCATTGGCATTACATTATTAAAAGGAGCGTATGAAAGATCGAAATTCTCGGTGCATCTGATGAGCTTAACGCATTCACACAGGAAAAAAGGAGCGATCGTAGCAAACAAGAGTTATTAGACATTGCACATATGTTTTATAACAAACGATGTGACAAAGTCAGAAGAAGAATTAGATATGCCTATATAGCCATTAAGATACATATCGTAGAGTGAATGAAATAGTTTCCTTGTTCAAGAGTTCACTATTCTACAAAAATTATCATTTTCTTCTATACAAGTAGATGTACATATACCTGCTCGTTCTGTTGCTTTTCCCAGGGTAAAAAAATCGAGAAAAGTTTTTTACTCTGAAAATTGCGTAATGGGAGTTACATGAAGTTTAAGATGGATTGTGTCTATGTACATAAATATCACTTTTTCATGTATGATGTGTAGGTTTCCTCCTCCCTCTGCCACCACCGCCACATAAACTATAGAAATACGTATACTTTAAAGATTGAATTTAGAGAATACTAGATTTATATATGATTTTTCTGGTTATTTTACACTGTCAGTGGCAATTTCGTTCCGTTTTCCCACCCGTCTCTAAAAGCCATCCATTAACTGTTTTTTTTCGGGGATCAAGATACAATGAGTATACTGAATAGAGAAATGTAGTGATAGTGTTGATGGTGACGATGATGATAGTAATGCTTTTTAGGTTTTTTGATCTCTTCCGGATCCTTTCTATTGTCAATAGCAAGTAGCAGAGCTTTGTTAAAAGGGAACATACAAGTTAGGATGTATGTATGTCATGACTCGCGACCTACACATAAAAGCAAAAAGGAACATGAAATGAGATTTCATGCCTACATTCTTTTTCATCGTTTTATAATAAGATACTCTGTGAAAAGTTCTTAGATTTACAAGGCGAGCATAAATATCTGATTGTACATCAGACGGAGCCCTGTTTAGTAAAAAATGATGTAAACCCAAAAGATAAACCAAGAATACTTTTCCAGATATTTTCTTTTCTGCAACAGGTACCTCATTTTATTTCCCTGAAGGCTTCCACTTATTCATATAAGTCATATAACATGAATAAAGAAGCAATATAGTGGACGGAATAGCGAAGTATTCTTGCAGATTAGTTTTTCAAGAAGTAGGAAACACAGTATTTCCTATTCGTTTTGTTGCAAACTATATTACAGGGATACAGGTATAAGTACTCAATTATTGTAGTGTATACAAAGCTAGCTGGATATTAAGCCTTTTCTACCTTTTGATTTTGATTTGATTTAAGCTATTTAAGATTTTAAGCTATTTTGATTGTATTGCGATATCCTCTCATGTTCAGATTGCCTTCCTTCGCAACAATAAAATCAGTCCAATTTTTATAGATCGCTTGCTGTCACATCGTTTGATAAAGATAAATACAAGCGTTATAATATTAATGAATCTATTCATTTTACGGATTTTGCTCATAATTACGATTAACTGAGACCAGTTCATGTTCAGACTTTTAAAGCCTTCCTGGGATACGATATGAAATATATGCTATTACATCAGAGTAATCGTTCTCTTCTTCAGTCATCCAGTAAAATGAATATTTGTATGCGTGAAAGGTACTTGTTCAATACAGAGCCCGACAAGCATGGTAAAAGTTAAAAATGAGAGTCATGTATCATGTCAGAAATATGTGAACAACTAAAATGTATGTTGGGTATGTAGCCATGTGCATATAAAGCAGTCTTAAATGCACACGCATTTAAACAGTATATTTATAAAATATTTCGTACTGATGCAGTTCTTTTACCTGCTGCTATACGTGCGTAAATCTCAACAGTATCATGGCATATGTCATCGTGTTCATTATATCATACACTTAAACATTCCATTAGAAAAACGTATCGCTCCAGTGCTATCCAACCGACATAGTTTGTATATGTATAATAAATTATGTTATGAAATGAATATCTTGGCACATAATGAAGTACACTTTCATGTAAAGTTGATCTTTTAAAACAGAAGGACATTATTTCATTTTATGGCTTTTTAAAACATAAGCAGCACTCATTACTTTTAATAAATGTGACATGTATGTATTTTGAACCGACTCCATCCAGAATGCAAACTAAGTGTTTAAACTTTTCGGAATTCCTATTTTTTTCTTTTGAATGAGGCAAGCCGTGAAATATGACATGATGTGCAGTCAAAATATATTATAATATAAGATGAGCGATGCAGACGCACACATCTCGTTTTTGTTTTACGATAAAGAATTTTTGCGTTTTGTTAAGACATTCCCAGGAAACTCTTCGTCACGGGAATTTAACCACATATTCCATCACCGCATGCAATCACAGAGCAAAGCTGGTGCATTTGATGTCATCATTAGTAACTTAACTTTGAATGTGATGTGGGAAAATATGTATTATAAGTGCACGTACTCATTTTTATGAATGAGCACTAAATCTGAACCGACGCATAAAATGAAATTCCTGTATTGGATAACAGGAACTCACTAATATTCTATGAATGTTTTCAGCGGACGTGTAAAAATGGTTTTCATTTAGTTGATAAGTACAAAGTATGCTTACATACATAAATGGTCAATACCATTTTTTTCTCGTTCAGATTAGTGTATAATGCATGCATAATAAATATTGGCTGGTACTGTCATTACAGTTATTTGAAGGGGAATAATATTTATCGACTAATAGACTGACGGAGAAATAAATCTTGGTAGCATCTGTCGGGAAATACAAGTTTTCAGCTAGTTTGTCTTGCTAAGTAGTAAAAGTAGCAGTGCTTAATAGTTTTTTTGTAGGCTTGTTGCTTGTATACATTTTTTTGTAATCGTTTGTTTGGCTACCTTAATTCCAAGCATTTTTGAAGCTAGTACCTCGCGACTTGTGTTTAGAAGTATTTGTCTATCTCATATGCTCACATGCTTCAGTTCACCTAAAGCAGTATACTCTACTCGAGAGATAGGTAGGTAAGTTCTTAAATAAGAACTCTTCTTCTAGAAAGTAAGTCTTAAGAGAGACTTCGCTCTTGTGAACACACACGTGCAGATTTAAAAGGATGTGTATAATATATGCTTCGTTTAATAAAAGCAGATTGCTTTTGCTGCTCTCCCGTGTGTGTACTAGCAGTTCCTTCCTGGTAGGCCCCTAATCATTTTACAACTACAACTTTTTCTATCCCTTTTAAATGCTTTATAATAATAATTTCTTGGTAAGCACTTTTGTGTAAACTTTATGTACTTTCATCTTATTCCTTTTACTTAAATCTATCTGGAAGAAATCACTGTAAAATATTTCGATGGGCAAGTAAAGTACCAGTGCATGGCAAAATCACCAGCTCTTGAAAGTCTAAACTTTCAAGTCGAATTTTAATACAACCTGGAACAAATCCCAAAAATACTTAAAGAGTTGGAATAATACTAATAGCTTAACGGAATAGCTACTAATATTGCTGAGCTACTTATTACCTTCCTTTGCAACAGTCCAACCTAACTAATACTTGCATTTTAAGTGTAGAGTGCGAAACATCCATACAACCAAAAAGTAAATGAATTAGGAAGAAAATATGCAAAGTATCTAGCAGTCTGGTTAAAAGAAAGTAAGTTGACTAAAAGTAACGGTGCGGTGGTTAGTAAATAAGTACTCTTTACATAATATCTAAACACAACAGCCTTAAATTCTGTAGAAGTTCTGTCAAGAGACCGACTGATCTGATCTCTCCTTTCCTTCCGCTCTCTCAAATATTCTTGGTTTTTGGCTTGCTTTTGCTAATACGAACGAATTAAGCGTGTGTATTGTTGTAAAGGAAAACTCTCTTGAGCATCCATTTGTAAATGAAGTAGAGATTCGAGTCGGTTTGCTGTTGTTAAGTTGTTGTAGCCTCTGACGAACACCATGTTTGCCTCTTTTAGTTGACGGTAGCTTGTAGTTTTCTCTCTTTTACACAAAACATAACAACAACTCTCCACTTATTCTTGTTACTTACTTTACTAGAGTTACTTTCGCTTTCTGATCTATGAATGAGTGGAATAATTTGGTGTAGACAGGCGGCTTTTTCCTTTATTTTGCACATTATGGAATTGTGAAGAAGAAACGCGCAGAGCTTAGCATAGCTTTAAAAAGACTTATTGCCATTCAGTTGGAAAACAAGATGTATTCTCTATCAAGCACACTGAATGTTTGCGTTTGCATGTAAAAAGTAAGTAGCAAACAACAAAAAAGGAAAGAGGATTTGCATATTGGTACATATGTACAAATAACGCAGCACACCAAGCATAAACACACGAGATTCTATATATCTTTTGGCATGGCTGAATAGGCACTAAACCGCTTCCTAATCGCTCTGATTTTCCTGCTATAAATCAAAACTTGCTCTCGTGCTGGAATTTATACATTTCTTTTGGCTCCTGCTAAAAAGCTGAATATTCTGCAATGTATTTACTTTTATTGTAAGCAATGTACACAAACAAACAAATAAATGTACGAGTTTTTATGAGTACTTGGTTGGATACTGGTAAATATACATATTTAAATATGTGGAAAGCTTTTATTAAATTCGTGTTTTTATAGAATGTTATGTGTAGTACATTGAAAACTTCAATGTGAAAACAGCAACTGCTTAAAAACTAACAGTAAACAAATCCATCTTTTTTTACACAGCTAGCAACATTTTCTATACATGTTTTTATTATTATTTATTTCTGCCTCATCATCATCAGCAACATGAATGCCGTATCCCTAAAGACGAACAAAAAAAGCTTTCTGCTATTTACTCTGCACTCCAATTCGGTATTAAACCAACAAAAGCTAAACTTACCAGTAAAAAATATAAGTTAGCTTAAAAGACAGGCACATCTCAACAGAGCAGTTAAAACGAAAGCAGTACCAGAAAAAAAGACTGCAGTAAAATATCAAGACAGAAGACGTCATTACCGCATGAACATTGAAACTTTGAATGAAGCTGTATCACAGTGCACAAAAAATTCAAAGAATTTTGCATTCTACTCAAATCTGCGCATTACATTATTATCCCATTCAAATCCCAGAAGAACCAATGTTTAGTATGAAAGCTGTATGCTACTCTTCCTCAACATGGGCGACAATGTGGTATTGGTGACTTATCTGTGGCTGAATGTCTATGCAATGGATATTGTATGAATACAACATAACAACAACACTGTCCCTATGCATTACCATATTTTACAATGTGGAGTAAAAACACACACCCATGTTGTAAATTTTATGCACTTTCTCAGCGTTTTACAAGCACTTTATAATCTCTTTCGTGTATAGTCAGTAAAGTAGATGTACACATACACAAAATTGTAGACAAAAAACTGAAGCCCGACTGATGATACTAAAAGGAATGGAGAAAGCGCACTTCCTCTTGGTTTTTGATTCACTTGAATACATTCCCGACTAAGTAAGCTGCTTTTTGTATATATTTCCTGTTTTAGCAAAAAATATATACAAAAACACAGCAATTACACTGCATAGTGCATTACAATGAAAAATCTGACATGAATAGCGGAACCAGAGAAAACAGGCTGCAGACATATTTTCTAACGAAAAATCCATATTAGAATCCAAATGGATTGCCTGTGCTGTACTAAACTTATATGCTTATTTACCTTCTATTTGTTGCAGTGATATTATGGTAAAAATGGCCGGTTTTCTAGAGTATGTGATTCGAAAGCAAAATGAGTTGAATACAAATAGCAGCATTCTGAAAAGGGATACAACGGCGCATTAAAATATTGTTATGGGTGAAGGTGTAAAGTCGATGTAATACCACTTTAATATATGATGATGGGACTATGGGAAAGTTTTGTGGCAAGACAAAAGGGGACGCAATGTAAAACATATTCGTGTGTATATTTCCTCAAATTTGAACCCTTGCTTTTTGAGGAGAAAGCCCACATCACAACAAGAGAATAAGATGATGACGATGATGACAATGTATCTTATATTTATTGTCGACAATGCTGTTTTTTGTAGATGTGTAAACTGCAAAGGGAATTTTAGAGCCGCATATTGAAATACTCATACCTTTCCTTGTAAAGACAACGTTAGTAACGAAACTGTGAATCTCTATAAAAGTCTTACCACTCCAATAAAAGCAAAGTAAAAGATTTGCAGCCATAGTGGTATGGTGGTAACTCAGAAAAGGGAAAAGTTTGCACGGGGAAACACCATACATTTTTGAAACCCATATTTATGGACGAGTGATTCCAACCAGAATGCATATTGTTCAATTTTCTCTTGAAAATAAGATCTTACATTTTCTTCGTTTCCCCCTTTCGAAAATAAGAACCCAACCAAGTTATAAGAACATGGCATGGTATTATCAGCATATATTCTCTTTAATACGTTTACAAAAATAAGATATAGCTGTACTATCTTCGTGTGTAATGTATGTGTTGAAGAAGTACACTTTAAGTAGGTAATATATGTGATAAGGTAACATATGTACAAGAGCTTACCTTTCGTTGCTACTCATTTTTTAACAAGATACACAACAAATTCAAAGGCTCACGATGGAGAAAAGAGTGACGAGAAATATGAGTATCTTTTGGAGGAGTAGTGGTAGCTGGATTGGATTGGAGTAGAAAGGCAGCAACCGTTGTGTTATCCATGGAAAAAGGATTTTTTTCTTTTTTGCAGTAACGATATTATTGGCTCTATACTCTTTCCTCCCAATGTACTTATTCAGCAAACTAACGATCTTGATCATGATGATGCTACTTCACCTCACTTCAGTTGTTTTCTATGCTTGTTTCAGCCTGGTTCGCATTGAACAACGATATCTCGTATCATTCTCACTCCTTTTTTCTCGCTTATGTGTAAATGTAAACTTGTACGCAGTACGCATGAAACATACACCTGTGTGTATGCCTCTCATAAAAAATGGAGAGAAGGGATAACAGATTGGATTTATTGGGGTAGAATCTCAGAAGTTTTAGATATTATAAATATGAAAAGGTGTATATACGAGTAAGTTTTGTAATACTATCTATTCCATATTCATGTATGCAACTAGGTTGTATAGTGGAGATGAAGATGAGATGATATTTCACGCTCACTTTTGTCCTGATATGATCAATCATGTTCTTGACAGTGAAGTTTAGATTTTTGCAGCCGTTTCCATTTTTTACGCAGTATTATTAGGTTCTGGGTAAGCACTTGAGTAATAAAAATCTTGAAAAGATGTGATTGATTTTTTTGTTGGATTTTTGACAAAGATAACTCAAAAATTTTAATAAGTAGCAGTCAGATTGCAGATATTTCTAAAAAGTACTATATAAATGTGTAGACATTGAATTTGAGCGCTTACAATTTGTAACGTTATTGCATCAAATGTTCTCATAACTTTGAACTTGTTTTTCCTGGCTTTCAAAAATAATGTAATGAATCGCTATCATCACGAGTGCCATTCGTCTATATCAAAGATTTCCCCAAGGACAAAACAGTTTATGATTTGATATTAGTTGATGGTTGTGACTTTGTGGTACACAAAACTATTTTTAGCATCAGTCATGATCACCAGTGACACAGGAGACAAGTATACAAAACCATGTGTCTACATCAATGTAGTCGACTCAAAGTACTTTATATCTAATTTTCCTTCTTTTACAAAACTTTTTCCTATGCACGATAGAGAAAATTCGTTTTTCTCTTTAAATCTTATGAAAAAGTTTGCAGGCTGAATGTAGCGCAGCCAGTCTTTCCTCGTCTTTCTTTTACTACATGGTGATCATCATGATAAAATGAAGGAGAAAATAACGCGTGAAAAAAGTAAAAGTAAATAGAGAGAGAGCACTGACTAGCTGAGTAGGTTTATATTATATCCGTTTTGGTTTGAAGAATGTTGACATCAGAAGGAAGCGATGCACTTTTACTCTTGATCTTCACTTGGTTTTACTCACCCTTGTTTTCATTTGACTCACACCAATCCATCCATCCAACTTAAGTTATTTCCCTGTAGCCAATTTTTCTCACCCTGCGTCTCAACTGGGTATACATGTTTGTCCCATGTCTGCCCCTTGTGATATTGCATTTTGCTTTGTTGGATTGGAGGGTAAACTTTTTTCTTCAAGTTATTATTTGACAAACTTATAAAACAACGGCTCGTTGCATCCAATGCAATATATGCACGAACAACGGAAGTTTTAATGCCATCAACCATCCAATATTATTGCTTTACGTAAGTACATACAGTGCAATTGTGCAATAAAAGAAAGACACTACTAACAAGCAGAGTTTTCTGTGCGTCACATGTTTACAGTCGGGGTGGTGGTTGATTGTAAGGATATGATATAAAATGAAAGTAAAAGTTATTTTGGAGGAAAAAATGAAGAAACAAAGCCCCTCGGTTCGATGCAACTCAATGGTTATTTGAATGAGCAAAAATGAAGATTGATCGTTGACATTCGACTGCATCGCTTAACCATGAGATGTATGTATGCAAAATAAAAGTTGGAAAGTAGAATGTAGCACAGCATGTAAGGTCCCATTTTTTGATTTTTAGAAAGAGGAAATTTAAATTAAATCGAAATTGGAATTACTCAACCAATTGTGCGGAAATACTCCGAACTAAATATCAATGAAACGAATATGTAAATATAAAACAGGAAGACAAGTGTTCGTGTGAAATTCCACACATTTAATTTTCTCCTTGTATAAATACACATGGTAAATTGTTTAAAAATTGATGATGCAACAATAAAGCAGTTACAAAGCTATACACTACACAATGCACTTGTTGAAGTGATTTAGAGGATGCATCATCATAACTAGGGTCTATTTCCTCTCTTTATTCTTGCGCCCAAAATACGAAGTAATCTTTCCCAAATTGATTCTCTGTTATTTTCCTTTCCTCCCTTTATGAGAAATTTATCATTTTTTGCTCGGGTCATTTATTAGTGAACTCATAAGACGTAATGTTCATGTATTCGTACAGCTTATAACTCTCCTGTAAGCCTTGCTTTGGGCAACAAACAGACGTCGACGTTTTTGATGTAAGTGAATATACCACAACCACATGCACATAAAATACTATGAATCTATACTGCTGCGGCGAGATGCAAGGAATATTATGATCTTTCCGAGTCGTGATTCCATTATTGAAGTGAGTGAGTACTTTTGATATTATTGAAGTTCATCCATTGTAAATGCAATCCTAATACTGGTTGGCAGGCTATATACATTGCTCCAGCTTATATTACTGTGATTTCATATCATTTTCATGACAAGGCTTGTAATTTAAAAGTTCTGCTACATCCAATGGTTTGCTTGGCAGATTATGTACTGATATAAATTACAGAGAGCAAATACATGAGAGGAGATTGGTCCTGCCGGACATGAACTGAACGTAATATACATTACTTTTTGTAGCAATGATGATGGTAAAAGTAAAAGCATGGTGGTGTTGGGCAATTTTTAGTGCGACGTGCCCCCCTCTGAATGCTACCATCCATTCCTCATCATACGTTTTGCCGTTGTCTGAATCATATCGCAAGGGAATCATCATCTCTTGCATTTTCTGATATTGTCTAGAATGTGTGGAGGATAAATACTTTTCTTCTACAAGATGAAGGGGAAAGTGAATATGTGCACACTGCAAGAATCCAAATCCTCGGAAGTGGTTTATGGCCTCAAGTGAAATATTAGGCACCACTCTTTGTGATGGTGGGGGTTAGTGAGGCATATCATATCTCTTTCCTTTCCCCTGAAAAGTAAAAGAAAATTTTATCCTGGAAAAAGTGTCCACTATTACGATGATGGCACTGACCAAAGCTATTTTTTATTTTGAATGTACACAGTAATTGGAGAGATAGAGAAAAGAAATGTGTGGAAAAAGAGAATGATATAAGTAGCAGAGATAGCATGGTGTTAGAAAACAGTATATATACTGCAATATGTTGGTTGCAGTTATTTTTAAAGAGGGAAAGCGAAGTGGAGTAGTCGTTGAAATGGTTAGAAATGCCAGATGTTAGAAGCCTACAGCTTGCAGTCATAAAATGCACTTCAGGTTTTATTTTTCAACTCGTACAAGTTTATACTGTACACTCCCATTAATTTGATTGATATCGATGCATGAAAAGAAATTTTGCAGCCAAGTAATTTGATGTATTTCTTTCAAATACTTGTTTGGCTGAATAGCAGCCACAAATAAACCAATAATTTGCATCCTCACCTGGACAAAAATGAAAGTAAAAAAGTATTTTTGGTCTATTTTGCTCTGTTGAGTGTTTTTCCTGAAATACTGAATGATTTGTGTCAGCGAAAATGATCATTTGTGTTAGCACAAGAGTAAGTAAACAAGTTCATGTATTTATATTCTTACGCAATAACAAAAAAGTAATAAAATTGTGAAAGAATATAAAGACTTTTTACAAAACTTATTATTTCACAGGAAAGTTGCTGAAGAAAGCAAAAAAAGAACTTAATGAAATCAAGTAGAGAAGCTCTTTCAACAGCTCAGCTGAAAAAACAGAAAAAAAGTGTATAGACTTGTACACATTCGTAGTAAAATGTGTGTTGTGAAATATGCATAAGGTACATTAATAGACATGTACTGTACTGTGTACTTTTTCCTTATACTGTACATTAACTGTCTACACAAAAAAAGTAAAAACAGAAAATGCGTTGAAAAAGTTTCCACTTATTTTGCCTATTAAAAAGCTAGGAAAAAAGTTTTCCAGTACCAGGAATTCATTATTTTGCATACACTACTAAAATACATAGTTTATCATCATTATTACTCTACTGGAGAGAGATGAAGAACGAAATGAACTTATTATTTTGTACTTCTAGTGGCTCAATTATTATTCATTACTACACTATGTATAATTAAACGGAGTAGCTATGAGTTTTCTCTTCCCGAGCAAAAACATAACACACGCGTCCTTTATTACAAATCCATGTCAGTATATCATACTGTCTGTTGCATTGTTATTGTAGTAGTGCTTTCAATTCAGTGTTACTACTTTATACACTTTACTTTACACGCTGTTAATTTATGTACATATTTAATACATTGCCTTATTATCATTGTTCTTCGAGAACAAAGATATATTATTTAGGTGTTTTTGGTAGCCGCCTCGTACGGCGACGACGTTAGCAGGCGAAAAAAAGTTGACAAAAATTAATTTCCATATTCATCTAGAAGCCCCTTCTCACTTTTTTCCGACATGAATTTTCATAGCTTTTTTAAAAGAACGATACAGCTAAATTGCACTTTCTTAACAAGCTTAGCTTAATGATAATTTGGTAAAGATGACGATGAGCTTACTGCCAGCTCGGCTAAGTATTACTCCATGTCAGATCGGTATACTCAGAGGGGAGACGCAACAATTTTTTATTTGGATGAGCTACTGCTGGCTGCTGTTGAAACTTTAAATAATATATATTATGTTTACTTTTACTGTTATCATATATCTACACAGAGAGGTATATATATTACTGCTATGTTATCTCAATCTTTCCTGCTGGAAAACTTTGTTATTATATGTCAGTTCAAGTTCTTCAGTAAAAAGTGTGCTGAAATTTCTATAGGACGAAGAGGAACATGAATTACGTTACAGCACGGCAGACAAAATACAAGCAACTTGATTCTTTCAACAAACTTTTAGCCCTAATCCGGTAAAATGTTTTGACAGTGTGTTTACCTTTTGGATGGGTGAGTTAATCATCGCATTTTTTTACACAAAAAAGTAGCAGTAATGGAATAAGAATCAGTAGGCATAAAGTGTGAGGTATTAAAAAGAAGTTCAGTAAAAAAACAAGTTAAAATAGCAACTGACTGAATGATTTTGAGAGGATAAGTTGAGTTGGTTATTTGGTTGCACACAGGAAAAGGATCAACTGAACTGGAGGAACGAGTCAGTTTCCCTTTCTTTATTTTTTAACTGAAGGATTTTTAATGAGCAGCTTTGTCTTAATAGAGCTCAGGCAAATGGCGATGGTGAAGATGATGGGAATTTTCGTGAGTCTGAAATGCCAATCTTTTTAACTAACGGAGAATGAATTGACGTGTCTTTAAAAGAGGTATACCTACAAAGAGGTATTTCGTGGCAGCAGTATAGTAGTCCTTGGCTTCCTTTTTTTGGCATGATTCTTCCACGCTTCCATATCGCTGTGTACTTAGGTTTTCCAGTTTTTGTAGAGATAAGTAATGTGATGAAGTTGATGATACTGACAATAACGATGATGATGAAATTTAATGAGCTACATACTCTCTTGACTTCTTGAACACATAGAAGTATTTCATGTCGTTACCTTTTGTAAGTCATCTACCAAACAATAACGCAAGGGTACAAGTACGAGTAAATAAGGTTTATGTATGTTGACAAAGCTTATATAAAGATTAAATGCCTTTCTAGAATACAGTTGAAACTTTCAACAGTTTCTTTGTACACTTCAAATTTATGACAGCGTAATATTCAGGTAGTCAGGATGAAAATTGTCTGCGTATTATTTTATTATGCTTACGCAACATGAATTTGCGTCAGATACAAAAATAAAGTAGAAAGAAGAAATTTGATAGAGATAGCATAAGCTTTGGGGAAAATTTGTCAGTTCTATTTCCTTATTACATTGAAAATATTTACTTTTATATAAATTATTTAGCCGAAGGAGTGAAGTAGAAAGTCTTTCAGTTAAATGTGCGTGGAGTCAATGGGGGTTATATGCTGTTTTTACTAGAAGCTGAAAATATAGTCAGATGTTTACATAAAATGAAACTGATCTAGATCTTTTCTGCAAAGAATTTTGGTATAGATGGAAAATTTGTGTGACGTAAATGAGAGAAGTTGATGATGTGATAATATTACCACTGAAAATGATGAAGAAAATGAGAAAAATTTACTATTCAATGAAAATAAGCAAAAATTGCAAATAAAGTAGAAAAAGGAAATGAGATACTGATACCATTTGTATCAAATCCGAGAGACAGACGTAATGATAGATAAATGTGCGAAATCAGAGTTCATTAGAATGCCGTTCCCGTTCCTATGTAGGCGTGGATGTTGTTTACAGCCATACTCGCTTTTCTGTTTACTTTTGTTTGTGTAATTTTTTAATAAAAAAATAGGAAATTGGAGAACGATGATCTTACATCTGATTACTTTTCGAGGAAATGGCAAGACTATATTTGTATTTTTCGTTTTCAACTCCTCGTAAATTTTCTAGACGAAGGTAAAATAGCAAAAATTCGCATTAGTGGAAGTAGTAACACGGGTACACGCTACAAGAACAACATACCAGTCAACTAGTTGGATGGATTATATGATATATCAAACCTGGAGAGCGAATCTGAAACAAGCAAACTCAAAGTCTGAACACAACTTTTCTGATTAAAATTCGTAATAATGCTTTTTGCATTCAGAGCATGTCCATAAAATGAAATTTGAGATCCTTTCAGGAACCGAACGAACCGACTGCTATTTTTTCCTGCTTGCCTTTTTCTCCTCTTAGCTTCTCGTATTCATCAACAGATCATGATAATAATGATGAGCTTACTTAAACTTGCCTGCCTGCTACATTTACATACGCACTCATGCACACAATTCTCATCATCAAGATCATGAGCCAGTTTTATGAAGTATCATTCATCATCCCATTTGTATAAATGGAAGGCACGTAGTTCCATTTGACATTTGCTCTTGTCAGCAAGCAACTTGACCACAGTTTTATACTGATACCCAAAAAAAGTGATGTAAAATGAGTTGGTTGTAAAAAAAACTGGTAATGAGTTACGAACAGCAGAGCAACAATCTTAAAATCAGAAAGGAAGAATACCACATCACAATAGTGAGGTTTCACATTGATTATGTAAGAGTGAAACAGAAGCGAATCGTTTTGAACATGTATCATTTTTATTTTCAACAAGAAGTCATATCTTGATTTGATATACTTAATTTTATTGATATCTCTAAGAATACTTGTATGTGAATTGCATAATATACCTATTTGATTCTAAAGTACAATGTAATTTTTAGTATAATGAAAGCAAATCCCTGACTTTTCCAGTTTGCTACCAGTGCTACTGGCATTTAACCGAATTAATTGATTTTTGTTTTATCTGACATGAAGATGTAGTACTCCTACAGGATACATGAAGATATCATTTAATCAAAGTCATATTTTTTTGCATCACGTACACAACAATGTTGCAAACGAACACTTAAGTGTACTTAGCTACTCACTGCTTTTGTTTTACTTATCTCATTTATCTTGCTTGTTGTAAAAAAAAGAAAATCACATTTTCTTCAGATGGGCTTTTAAAGTGATCTGCTGCTGTGTTCTGAATGCCAAATAGGCTTCATCACCGACAACTGTCAAACGAAAGTGTACACAAGCATTGAAAAAGCGCCAGCTCGGCCAGTGACAAAATCCATGATGAATTTTTTATGTACGAAATTTAGCTTTTATTAGGATTAATATTGGTATATTGCAATTACATTTATTGCTGTATACCCACGCTGTTTCTTTTCGGATGTGGTTGAGAAGCAGAGGGTGGGCGTTTTTGTGAAGAAATAAAAGGAGCGGACATTAATAATATGCTTGTAAGAAAGAGTCATTTAAAGAAAACAAAGGCTACCTGAAATTGTAATCAGCTCATTAAAAATGCTCAAACATTGAAAACAACAAACATGTTTTCTCCTATCATTCTATTTGCATAATACATACCTATAAGAAGATTTGTAGAATATTATTTTCCTCTTAAGTGCAGCCAATGTTATGTTTTAATGCTAAAAAAATATAATGATGAGGACAATAAGCTGATATGATGAATAAAAGCCGATGAAGAGAAGAACACTGAGGTTTAATATGGGTTTTAGGTTGGGTGTTTGCTTGTGAGACAAGAAAGTATCAAAGCAAAATGTGAATATGACTATCGGCTTTGGTCTTAGGTCCTCTTAAACAACTTCACAAGTTTGGTTCTTGCTTTTACAGCCGCCAACGTGGTAAAATATACAGGTAGAAGTCAGTCAGTCATCCACGATTGAGCGGCAGTCCATCCTAGTCGTCGTATTTTAATATTCAAACCACAAAAGGAAACAGTACTTGTTTTTTGTACAATTTTTTTTCTTCAGTGGTTTTATGCATTTTATATTAGCTGCGAGAAAATCTTAACGCATGAATTTATGTATCTTGTTAGAGCATACCATTCCATACTTGTACTTTTGTGTTTAATTTTTCAGGAATTTTCGAAAGAAATATTTTTATTTTGAAAAAACGCCCTAATTCTGTAGTCTGTCTGTTTAGTTTGAGGTGTGCTTGTTCATTTAATATATTATGCAGATATGTAAGCAAAACAAATATGGCATTTTGAGCTAGAATAGAATGATGCCGTCTTGCCTCTAATTAATGAGAATATAGAGTCTGATATAAAATAACATTTTTTTGTGATTCCTGCAATTCAATTTATATCCAAAAATCGGTTTTACCATTCATTTTTTACAATCACATTTTGACAAGGCCGATGCCAGTTCTTTCTGCTTGTCTGTCTGTAGTGCCACTGTATTTACAAGAGCCCATTAGTATACCTGTTTTAATGGCGCTATTATAACCAAAGAACATGAAAAGGAAATTATGACGAAAAAATATGGAACCTACATATTATGAAACTAAAAAATCAGTATGTAAGAAGTTAGCAAAAATGGAAAGATGTATGTCGGCAGGTAGCTCGTATACGCACAGGGGTATAAAAACTAGAGTACGATCAAAAGAAGTTGAAATCCTATAAAAATATACTTGAGTTGGTTGGCCTCTTTTAGTTGCCAAAAGCAAATAATTCAGGTTCACCCTTTCTAAAAGGTAACTTAAGTCAACATGTATATCGCAACCTATGTGCCCAACACGGACAAAACTGAAATCTGATATACAGAGATATATTTCATGCTCCAAAAAGTATATTTATAAGTATGAAAAGATGCTAAAAGAGAAGGCAGATCCATTGAAAATCGGGTGCTCATTTAAATCATTGTTGAGTGCGTCTGCAAAATGCTGACGATATCATTTCATTAACCTTTTTTGTCATTTGCATACCTACAGCAGCAAAGAAGCAATAATGATGTTGGATATGATGACTTCCTTGAATACACCATCATCTGGTTTATTATTAATTCAAGCTGCAAACAACATTCCATTTCCAATGATTGCTTTGCTACTCCGCGGCATTAGTCAGTATGAAAGAGTGAAAAACGAAGGAGGAAGTTCATAGGCTTGCTTATAAAATTAAGGTGATGCAAAGTATGTGGTTATTTCAATATACTTGTTTGTGAAAGTGAACATCCAAGAATAAGGAAAAGGAAAGCTTATCATTATTTCTACGTTGGTGAAATCTGATTCAGCATTTCCTTTTGGTAGTCACATACAAGATGACTGCACCAAAACTCGGCTTACAAATTCGTTCCTTTAGATAAACTGGACTTACGGTTGAGGCTTTTTGCTCTTGCCACTGAAAATAATGATGATTATGATTACAATGATTATTAGCAAAAGTACATATTATATCTGTATGTTCCGTACTACGTCATCACGGGAAAACATTACTAGCTTTGGTTCAGTTTTGTGTAAAATATAAATGGTTGTATGATTATTAAAAAGTGCTAATGGAACAACATGAAATTGTTACACGATGTTGATGATGATGTGAAACAGTAATGTAATTATCTACCCATTTCGAGTACCTAAAAATGAAAAGTTATTCTTGAATTCGATTCTCGAACTGTTGTGGTTAATTCACAGTACATTTAATGCGGATTCATTAGTGTCATTACGAATTAATATAGTAATTTAATTCATTAACGTCTAATGACTCCATCTAATAATAATTAACAGTCATTACTAAACTGTAATAACAATTTTAACGAATTATCTGTTTCTGATCTTTTTACAGGTAACGGGAGTATTCACCTCGTGAGCAAGATGGAACATTAAAAATCACTTGGTAAGCTAATAAAATTATTTATTTTTTCCACTACATATAGTAGCTAATAAGTAATGTGTATAATTACAAAGCTGTAAGCATTCCAGTTTTACAAGAAAAGCATGCCATTATTTCCGAGAAATTTTATGTGACTTTCTCAAGATTCCTGATATTAATTAGGAAACCAGAGCATCCTGAGAGAAAAATTGCTATTTGGTTTTTCTTTCCCCCCAACATGCCTGCCATTATTTTTTCAACCTTTACAAAATGCGAAATGACTACATGATTTTTTCTCACTGACAATCAAACGAACATTCTGTACCACCCATTGTGTAAGCTGATGTTTTTGAAAAGACGAAAATTGATACGAGCAAATTTTTCTTTTTCTCAGTATTTTGGTCTGACGCAATCTTTTGTGCGTGTAGTAGCTCCAGTTCCAGTCAATAAACGTGAGCGAGTGACTGGCACAAGTGAAATATGATAATGACAAGATGAATAGAAATTCCCTTGAAGACTGTCATCATTTGTCGCCCGCATTTCGTTCAGGGAATACGTAATAATAATATTATTAACGAGCTAGGAAATGGGTCCATTTATTTGTTGGTGAGCCTACCCAAAGCAGCATGTGTTTAACTTTCAATAATAGGATTGTGTGATTCTACCCATTCTTTCCTTGTTATCCTGACTTGACAGAAAAAAATGACTGATTTTTATTATTTTATATCACAAAAAGGGAAAAACAACACTACTACTGTGTAAACAGTCAGAAGGCTCTAAGGTCCGTAATGATAATGCGATTCAACAACCACCATCGCCACAATCACGGATGCATTTATTTCTACCTACGTTCAACTCACAGATAATTATGTTGGGAAAATAGTAATCAGAGTAGTGAGATTGCTGTGATGGCGGTTATGATTGTACATGCAATTATGATAGATGATATGCAGTATTCAATTTAATATGCGCATATACTTTTCTCTTGAGCAAGAAGTGATGTGATATATATTAATATTTATTTACTTGCGTCTTGCATCCAATTCACCATATAATGATGCACAACTAAAATGTTGCAGTTTGCTTTCAGCAATGCAATTTTGTTCAATCTATTGTATAGTGAGTATATGATGAAGTCATTCAACACAGACATCGATCCAACGCATGCATAATATTTTCATTTATGATGAGATTATGATGAACTCACTCGCACTCTTCTCGCATAATAAATGCAGTTGTAGACAGCAGCAGGGAATGGAACTATGGAACGTGAGAGAGTATCAATTTCAAATGTGGTGATGGTAAAACAAGCAGAAAACTCAACAGGATGCTGCACACAAAATGCAGCACTAGTAGTTTTCATTAATGCTGCACCATGGTTTATTTAATATCCCCAAATTTGAAATAGAAACGTAGACGTGCCTTCATTTACACACATTTGCATACAAAGAGAAAAAGGCACAAGTTCGCAAAGACAAGGGTCAAGTTACCCATAAAGTACATTATGAAATGAAGTAACAACTAACTTAATTGAGTTGTTTAGTAAGCATGCACACACATATTACATATGTATTATGCAAGTGATGCTCACTTTTAGAAGATGAGTATCTCTGCGGGATAATATCTTTGTATCCTACCAGGTCTATATATAAATGTAAGTGAATTTGAGTTGTAATGCAGTGGACCCGGTCGATAGTTGAATAAATTTTAGCAGACCTAAGAGACCAATGAGAAGGAAGATCTTGAGTGCGAGTGTGTGTATAAAATTAAAAGACAAAAAAGAATATAAAAAACTTTCACTATTTTCTCCGTCTCTTGGTCTTTCTCTATTTTGAGTTATAAGAAATAAGAGATAGATGCATTATGAGAGTGGGTGTAGTAGTACTGGCATAACCGCATGACATATAGTTGAGTCACACGTTTCGTAGATGTTATTTTTATGTGCACATATTATGTATATGTCTATGTATGTGTTTGTGTGGAAGATAAAATTCAATTCCAAAGTACTTTCTGGGCTGGCAGACACAGCAGTAAAAATTACTATTGGCTTTGGACATAAAAGAAGTCCTGAATAAGCTCTAAGGATCATTTTCCTTATTCGCACCAAAATGACTTAAAACTCTTCTTCCACTTGTTCTTCTTCTTCTTCAAACCCAGCACTTTTATTTTGCCAAATAGCAGTAGCAAACGAGATTTAGCATTTTTTTGTAGTTTCTAATATTATGCAGACGTAGACGAGTAGCACGTACGTATGTACCTATCTGTACTTATATATCCTTTTTTCAGTAACCTTATAAAGATGACACCCATCCTCTGTCACACCACCCGCAATTCTTATTTTTCTAAACTTTCCTTAGCCAACTTGTGTGTCTGGCTCTGGCTAGGTAGGTAGCCAGATGTGCTTCCCATTTGAAACCACTTGAAGAACAGATTTATTAAATCCTTAGCGTTATGAGTTTAGAAGAGATGCAGAAAGAGAAGAAAAAAATCCTTTACTCCTTACTGCTTTTATATAATAATAATACTTTTAGTGTAAATAGCACAAGTTGAAGAGTTCTTTTTTAGCAATTTCTTTTTTCCAACTCAATGGTAGTAGCAGCATTCAAAGAAAAGTAAGTTAAGTTTAGGTATTCATATTACCTCAAAGTTAAGCCAGCCATAACATAAACTTTGGCACAGTTTAACTTTTTGGACTTAACATTGGTTTTGTAGTTGGTAATAGAAATAGTGGAAATGTGCTACCATTATGTTTATAGAATTCATGGACAACTGCTATTACTACTGCTGCTATTTTTTTGCGTGTAAAAGTAAATAGGTAGTAATAGCAGGGCAGTATAAAAAGGTCATATGCATAAAAGAGTTGAGTGTGGAGGAATGGTGGAAGAGTGTTTGCGTGCCTCAATAGTATTTGGCTTAGGTGGATGATGGCGGTGGATCATTCTTTTGTGGTTCTCCAAAGAGCTGCTATAAATATAAAGGAGAATTTTATGAGTTCTGGGAGGACACACTCCTGAAACAAAATACACTGCTGGTGACTCAATTAAGTAGAAATTTAAGCAAATTTTAACAGCCATAGAATAACAAGCATTCAGAAAGAAACACACGTAGAGAGAATGAGGCATTTTCGCGTGGGACGTCTTCTTCAAGAGTTGGATATATATTTATATATGGTAGAATTGCAGTTTAGCTTACATACATAACGCATACATTTATTCAGAAACAAACGCACACAAAAGCCCAGCTATACAATGAAAGTAGTTCCAAGTTTCTATGAAACTTTCATTGAATTTCTTTATCAATTCATTTGCGAAGGTTCTTTCTTTCCAGGGATATTTCCGTGTGTGCTTTGCAAAATCTTGAATACATTTTAAGCGTACTTTTTAAGTTCGCCAAGTTTTCTCTAGACAGTTCTTAAAACCTTCAGTTAAGTTTTATTATAGGTACCTATACCAGACCTCCTACATGGATGATGATGATAGGGACGTGCATAATAAATGAATGGATATAACGTACTTTTTTCCGTCCATTTTCTTACAATTTTTGTTTAGAATACAATAATGTTTTTTCTATCATCCCACCTAGAATGTTGTGTAATTCTAGTGAAATAAAATGATTAAAGTTTCACTCGCACTGAAGTGCTGCCACTAAAGTATTATTTTTACGACTTTCTTGTCCATGTTAAGCATTTAATGTAATTGTATATTAAGATTGTAGTATCCTGTTCATTTCAATGCTTTTTAAGTCTTTCAACAGTCGAAGACAATGAGATCCGTGCCACTTTTTGGTATTAGTTGTTGTATAACATATGATAAGAAAACTTGATTCATTTAGGAAATGAAATCTGCCTATGGATTTGGTTTTAAAATGTTGGTTTACAAGCTCAGTTCAGGGTATTTTTCTTCGTCACTGCTCTGTCTTTTGAAAGTCTCAATCACGAGAGACAGTACTTTAGGAAACGGTGTGTAGTTCTAAAAAACATTCCGTCTGTTATTTATAAAATATTCAATTTTTTGTTCTTACCTAGCTGTTTTTAGTGTATCGAATATAAAAGCTCCCTTTTAAAAACGTTTAAATGTTTGCGTGTTCTAAGGTACAAAGAGATAACTTGGATCGGTACAAACAACTATACATTCATTAAAAGTTAAATAATAGAGAAAAATAAAAAAAACTGCTTCCGGATTCATTTAAATGTGGTCATCGTATTTTTACGTTAAGACAGGTTTTCCAAAGTCCCAAATGTATTTGTATCATTTCAATAGGAGTAATGGTATTGAATGAATAGAATGGGCCAACTTTTACTTGCACTGTCAAGGCCATTCGGTAAATATGTACATGCATTCTACTAACCAAGCAAGGTTCTTCTACAACGGTTTGGGTTCGAGATGTTGTTGCCATATAATGAAACGAAAGTCGAAAAGAGAAAAAAGTATTCGACTCTTTTTATTTCATGCTTAACTAGCACAGTACTACTGCTCCTGTTTTTATTAGACACAATTTCCCTGTGTTCGTTTCCTTTTATTTAGTTGGTTGAACTTGTGAGGCTACACAGCTCCTAAATAAAGTATATATTCTACGAATAAGACATTCTTACAATAAAGCTCGCTCTCATGCTTACATTCTCTTTTCATTTTGGTGTTTCCTTCGGGACTCAAATTCCGGTTTTACATGAATTTCTCCCACCAGAGGACTACATTTTGGTAATCTGGTTGAATGGAAAGATCTGACTAAACGACCCCTCTCTCTCCGTCTACGCTCGTCAACAGTGTCTACTTTTTTCTCTTCAGAATGGAGTCCACCAAAACAGCATTGTTGCGTAATACGCCAAGGTATACTCCAGACAAGAAGAAGGAAAAGAGAAAAGGCAGTGGTGGTAAAAAGCTTTATTTATTATTAGCTCCGCCGCGTAGTACCAACACAAAGAAATATATTGCTGGTGGGCATAATGCACTCCAAAAGCTCCCTGAAACAAAGACCAAAGATATATTTCACATGTTACCGGAATTTGTGTAGGGATTTGGTTTGGACGTTGTAAAAACTAAATAGTGAAATGGAACCGTCATAGATAAAACAGAGGAACCTCTAAAAAATACCTTCGGCCGTACAAATTTAGTATTACAATAGATTATGTTGCTTTGTATGCGTATGAATTCGTTGGTTTAGAAAGATGATGACATCATCTTTGTAAGGTCGACTGTTTGTACATTTTTATAGTTAACCTAGCCTCGGCCTCCTTTTATTCATTCGCTCAGCATTTTTTCGGCAAAATGTGAAATAACCTTTACATTTAGACTATCAAAAAGGAAAGAAACTGGAAGGTAGTGGGTAAAATAGCAGTAAATATAAAATACAAAATTTCACTTCCACCACTGCTAGGAAAGTAGCAGAATCTAACGAACGACTTCCTTTCCTCATTCTTGAAGACGCTGATGGTTTTTCACTTTCTATTTTCTTTGGTACTACTAAGCATGTAGTCTTTCTTGTGTATAATAATGCTGCAAGAAATAAATGTGCTTTACGAAGAAAAAACGAAGACTTGGTTTTAGAGTTGAATGAATGCGTATCTTTTCGAAAGACCACATACATTAAAGCGTGCCAAATGAAAAGGAAGTGCAGACCAACAAAAAGGTTGGTTGGCTTTTGGAACGAAAAAGTAACCAGAGTAAGAAGACATGAAGATGGCATGTTCATGAGTTAAAAGGAGTAGGAAACAAAATTTATGTCTATTTCCGCTTTTGAACAGAGCATATAATTTTGAGGAAAAAAGAGAAATCAACATTTTCATGGAGAGAAACATAAATAGGAGGTATCCAACCTTTTAATGTAGTAAATATTAAAGATTTTTGGAGAAAATATTAATATTTTCATGGAATAGCCAAATAGGATACATAGAACCCTTGTGTATCCTTGAAATAACGTGCGAAACGCAAAAGAAATCTCTGAAATGCATCAGATTTTTTCATACCAACTGTGTTCAGTAAAAGTAAATCTTTTGAAGTCCCTTTAACAAAGTTCTAAAAAGTGCATTTCTCAAAGAAAGCTGGTTTCCAAGAATGGATCAGTAGATATTGTAATTGCATAGGACTTTCAGTTTCCTGAATTTTTCCTTTTGAAAATGGAGACGTCATGTTGTGCGTTGCAGGACACAAATGACTTTTGTGCGAAAGACGAGGAAAACGAAGTCATAAAAGTTTGTACACAAAAAATGTACTGTGCACACTGTAATACCTCAGTGATGTTCATCTGTCTCCTTTTTTCTGCTTCCCCTCAAGCTACAGTCACACAGATGCAACTATCATTTCAGTTTCATGAAAAATATCTTGATCTCCACAAGAGAGAAATGTAAAGAGTAAAGAGACATGGGAAGTGCATTTTTTTGCTTTCACTGCCACGGCCATGCATCTTTCCTCCACAGTCAGTAAACAAAGACAAAAAAGCTGTTTTTCCAAAAAAATCTTTTTAAAGAATACCCTTTGGTACTACCCCCTTTTATAACGATCTGACAATCTAAAAATACTCAACGGAAGAAGAAGAAAAGGAGTGCACTTGGCTTGTGTACACAAAGGTAATTTAGCAGCTGGAAAAAGAGCATTAGTATCATCCTCATCTTCATCGTCTGGAGTTGAGATTATCATCATATACAGCAAAGAACGTGATCATGTCATAGCATGGGGCGGAGGGTCATTCTATTTTTTATGCTGGTGAATTGCAAACTGGAAATATCGTCATCATCATGATCATCAGTAAACTATCCTTAAAGATAAAATGCACTATACCTTTTTTTCCTTCTCGTTGTAGTCTTGTAGGGAACTCACTTTAAAGAATGATTATAAAAACAGGCCCAGAGTAACAGCAGCGTAATGGAAGCATAACAGCACAACAACAATAATAATAACGACTAAAGGCAAACAGTGGTGGTTGGTAGCACTTTTATAATCATAATGGCAAGAAGAACACTTAAACGGCAACTGCTGTTATGTTTTTATGTGATGCATTGCGGTAAATGCTTGAATGAATGAGTGTGTTTTCTGCACCGCATCCTTTTATGTGTATACTAACTTACAAGATACTTGATGTTACTTCCACACCGCTGTCTTTCTGTCTTTCCCAAATTTTTATTTGTAATACCTACACAAGGCCAAGCCAAGGCAAAGAAAGTGAGAAGCTTGGAGGGAGGATAATGTCAGTGAAGCTGTTTTCCTATGTGCAAGTGAGGTTTGGTCTATAAAAAGTCCATGTATGGTCATATACGCACACAGGCACACATACTAGAAACGCATCACACGATTACTTGTATGTCTCAAAGGAAATGCACTAACGACTAAAATGCGAAGGAATGAAGAAATAACCTTTATAAAGTTGCACATACACACATAGTTAAGTATAAATGCAGAAAGGCTATTATAAGAGGATATAGGAATGTGGATGAGACTCAAGTGTGCAACAACATTCTTTTCTCATCCTCTTCTCTTCCTTATCCCTTTGTTTTTCACTGCTTTGAACTAGAAAGACGGAGTAAAAAGGGAAAGTTTTTTCTCTCTCTTTTGGATGATATGGATGAATGCTGCTGATACTGTAACAGTCACAGTGGTAGGTGGGGATAAGAGTGCATTGCATCCCAGAGAAATTGACTTTTTTTCTTTAAGAAGTTGTAGAGTAGAAGCAGTGGGGATGATGCTTTTACTGCCAGTGATGTGATGATAGTGTGCCTTCAGTTTGGTAGTCGGCAGAGGACTAAGAAGTAAAAGTTTTCAGGACGTGCTTAATGTTATTTTTCCAAACACCCCAGCCGTGTAGTTAGCTCTTCCGGATTGAAATTCCCGAAAGACGTTTGAAGAATGAAACAAAAGAAGGGAAAAGCCAACAAGAAAAGTAGAGAAAATGGACCAAAGTGCACAGAATAAAAAGAAAAAAGTCAAGTGCAGTAAAATGTGGAAAAAGATTTAGAATTTTTGTACGTGTTTCTTTCTTCGAGAAGTACATAGAATAGACACATAGTGCACACACGAATGAGTAGTACTAAAACAATATTAATTAACTTTTTGTTAGGTACTTAAGTGATTAGTTAATACCTTGATGTGTATTATG